>SNQN01007479.1:20660-33206 GCA_008642245.1 Bassia scoparia | reverse complement strand
ATTTTCTACCTTGAAGCAATTTTCAAGAACTTCTTAGATGACTTCCGAAGTCACCACCTGGGAAGGATCTTGTGTGGAAAGTTCAAGTAAGGAAACATGATGTTGAATTTAAAAATCACAACATGTATAACAAATTACCTGTATTGTTGCGGTATTCGCCCTTCATGAGGAAGGTGTGGCTYCTTGCTCCTATAATGTTGAGAGGCTCTATTGATTCGTCTTTATCACGATTTTCTAGAGATGGGTTAGCTTCTCCCACAAAAAGAGTTTCTAGAGATGAATCCATTTCCTCAGGGATTTTGGAGATCGATCCATAGGCTGGTTTGTGGATGTACTAGATTCCATTTCTATCGAGAACATCTAAGTAGCKAGTGTAGGGTTAACCCCTTGGTTGAGTCCTTCTGGCTGGTTATTAGGCGTTTGGAGGGTTTCTAGGTGAGGCTTACAATCCTTGGTTAAATTAAGGATAGGAGGATCAGTTTTGGGGGCAGTTGGGTTGGCTTGCGGAATTTCAAGAGGAATAATGTCTGGAGATGAGGGCATAGGACTTGATACTGTCTCAGAAGAACGGGAAGTAGTATCACAGAGAATGGATGAAAGACTCTTTTGTTTCTTTTTTTGAAGGACTGTTGAAAGTCTGGTTATCCTTGGTTGTTTTTTAGATCTCAAGAGGGGTGCTTTGTTTTTTGACCGCAGAAGTATTCGCCATTGATTCTTCTTTGTTGCTAATGACAATTGTGGGGTCAGAAGAAGGGGGTCTTTTAGGTTTTTTCCMTTTCTGAACAAGAAATGCTGGAACATGAGATGATGGGGTCAACTCTGTGACAAAGAAAGCTTAGTTAAGAACAAACATGGTAACATGTTACCTGAGATAGGGGGGAGGTCATCTTCATTAGAGTTTGGTTCACTTAACTTTAGTGCAGACCGAGTCCAAGTTGAAGGGCTAAAAGTGATGATTATTCTCTGTCTATTGCCCGTTTCTTTTCTCCAGCACGGGAAGGACGTTCAAAGGCTTCTTCAAGGCCGACAATCGGTTGACGAGGAACATTGTGGTGATATTGTTCATCATTGATGGAGACTGACCTTGCATTAAATTATATGGCGTTAAGTTCACCTTCGTGGATGGTAACCTCAGCTAAATCACCAGCACTTTTATCGAAAGAAGAAATCGCCTTCTTCTTACTCCCTTTGCTTTCTGCATAATCGAAACAAAAGAAAGGTGAGATAAAACAATTAGCGTTGATTTGAGAATTCGAATAGTACACCAAGGGAGATAATGCACCATCAAAATGTGTCACACTAAAGGTGAAGTTATTGATGATCTTGTTGGTGTGTTGTTCCAAAATTCTTCATCATACCACCAAAGTGCGCAACTTTCAGTGACCAATTCGCAAGCGTTGAAAGGAGACAAAGGGCTTGTTTTAAACTAAATGGTCGGGCTATGCCATACATCTTCTTCAGAGACTATGTATCTCATTGCCCAATCATGGTTCCCTGTGGTCAGAATGGGGATGACAAATAGTTGCAAGAACAGATACATTGTTCTGATGAATACAGCTAGTCTGAACAGCTGAGATACTGTTCTCGGTCACTTGAAAGAGAGTGACATGTAAGCTAACAAGTTATATTGTGCAAATTGATATATGTGTTTGGCATACAGGAATTCTAACTATTGAAGCAAAAACTCCTTCGAGGAAGACTCGAGAAGATCAAGCTTAGCATGAAGATCAAGGAAGCTTCGAGAAGTTGAAGAACAATGAAGATTAGTTCTAGGATTAGAAATAGGAAAAATTTGTACTTACCACCTTATGTAAATTTAATTAAATTTTACCACCTTTTATATTCTTAACGTTTAAAATTTGCGACCTTCTAACAGAGATGTTAACAAACCGTTAGTTGTGGTCCCACTAAATGAAAATCCCCTCATTTTTTTATTCTCTCTCCACGACTTCTTCACTTCTTCTTTCTGCTTCTGCAATTTTCAACTCCATAGTCGAATTCATCTCCCTTCTTCTTCTTCGTTCTTCTTTTTCTTTGTTCTTCTTTTTCTTTGTTCTTCTTCTTCGTATTCTTCTGATTTTTTTCCCTTTTTATTCTTCTATTTCTTTACTAATGCTAAAATATCCGCATTGAAGTGGTAGGGGGACCCACGAAGGGGCTTGTTGTCCAAGTCCCACAAGACCACGACTTTGATCTGTTTTGACGCGAAAATTTCGTCTTTTGTTCGAATCATGTGGATTTTATTGGATTAGAGTGGTTGTAAGATGAAGTGTTGTAGTGGAGGATGTGTGAATTGGGAATTTTTTTGGGCAAAGAGATTCAAATTTGGGGATTTGTTGAGGAAGTAAAGTTAGGTTGTTGATGATGTTGTTGGTAATGGTGGTTTTGAGGTGGGTAGTTGAAGAGAAAGAATAATGGTATTGGGGTGAATTTGGGATTGAAGAGATGATCGAATTAATTCATGAAATTGAGGGAAAATGTTTGGGGATTTCTGAGTATTGAGATTTGAGTATTGGTTGCTGAAGCTTAGTCATGAATTATGATGATGAACTGAATGATAATTTGGAGAAGAAGATGAAGGAAGCAGCAATGGTGGTTTTCGTGCAAGAAGGGGGAATACAAAGAAAGGAAAATCAAAAAAATAGGTGTTGGAGTGGGCCCCGTTAACATTTTGTTAACGATCTCAGTTAAGAGGTGGTAAGTTTTAAATGTTGAGAATAGAAAAGGTGGTAAAATTTAATTAAATTTACATAAGGTGGTAATTTTTAAAAGTGGTATTAAAAAAGGTGGTAAATACAAATTTTTCCTTAGAAATAAGTCTTCTTGTTGTATAAGTGCATAAATGTGTTTGTTGAGTGCTTGTATCATTGGTTGATGGCCTGGCATTGGGCTTTGAACTTTCTCTCTTAGAGTTGAAGGCAACTAAACCAGTTGGTTGGTTGACTTTGACTCTACCAGTTGGGAGAACAATTGTACTATTCTCATAACGCGGATCATCTTGTCGAACAATAAAAGATTTTTGGAAAGTTTTCTTAAAAAAAAATTAAAAAGTTTTTCTTAAAACGGTTTTATGAAAACTTCAAAGATGATCTGGTGGGAATATATGTTTGGATATATGGTAATTACTTGAGATGCAATTAAAGTAACATAAGATATTATATCATCTTGTATGGAATAATATCTTACGGGACTTCCTAAAATATAGGGAATAGATATATCTTTATTTATCTCCTATATTCTAGGATTGCAACACTAGTAATTGCTAGGCCTTTGGCTATAAATATCCATGCATATAGACTCAAAAAAATACTTCTCTGCACGTTCTTAAAAGGTGTATTTTTGAGAGAAAGAAAGAAAGAGAAAAAGTCTAAAGCCTAGATCAAGCAAGTACAATTCATACACACGAGTGCACAAAGAAATTGAGTGATCAAATACTCTTGTAAACTCATAAAGTGAGTAATTGAGAGAAAAGAGAGTTGTGTTGAATCACCAACGAAGGGGTTGGTGATTGGGCAAATTTTGAGAGATCATTAGCGAGTGCTTGTGAGTTCAAGTGCGATTTAGCACACTTGGGTTGAGTGTGGGGTGACATTGTGTGTGTGAGTTCACATACATTGTGAGTGAGAGTTGCTTTGATTATTTCGGAGTAGAATTAATAAAAGTAACTAGGGTAGGAGGACGTAGCCTAGAGTTGGGAGAACCTCGTTAAATTTTTGTGTCTTTATTATTATTGCTCGATATCGTTCTACGTACTGTTCAACACTTATTCCGCTGCGAGACCAATCCAACTGGTCTACTCTACTAGAACAGTATACAGTCGAAAAATTTTAATAGGCACTCAATTCACCCCCCCCCCTCTTGAGTACCTTTGGGAAACCTTCAATTGGTATCATAACCTAAGCTTCTTGTATGGTTAACACCTAGAGAACTTGATCATGAGTACTCAGGAGAGATGCAAGCAATTGGATACGACACCAAAACTCCCAAGTTCAATGGAAAGAACTATGCCTGGTGGAAGAACAGAATGCAGAACATTATCATGGGTATTGACTATGAATGCTGGATGGGAACGGTCAAGCCTTGGTCAAGCAGATTGACTCATCAGGTGTGGTTCATGTGAAGAAAGAAAGCGAATACATAAGCACATATTACAAGACACTAGAGAAGAATGCTAAAGCCATGTCCATCCTACAGCAAGCCATTGCAGAGAACGAGACCAACAGGATCTCAGCATGTCAGTCAGCCAAGGAGATCTGGGATACCCTAGAACTTGCATATGAGGGTACCAGCGAGGTAAAACGTTCTAAGATTGATTTACTTATGTAAAAATATGAAGCTTTCAATATGAACAAAAACGAGAATATAAATGATTGCTTTGGACGCTTCATGACTAAAGTAAATGATATAAAATCACTTGGTAAGACTTTACTAACGAGGACCTGGTAAGGAAGATGCTTAGAAGCCTTACAGGTGCTTGGACAGCAAAGGTGACTGCAATGTATGAGGCAAAAATTTAACTGTTCTCACACTAGAACAGTTGATCGGTTCCCTCATGACACATGAGATGTTGGTTAATGCCAAAAACAGACAGGGAACCAGTAAAGGGCATTGCATTGAAGGGAACAGTTGATGAAGATGAAGAAGATGACATTGCCATGATGGCCAAACGCTTCGAGAAGCTCTTCAGATACCAGAGAAAATTTATGAAGTGTAAGAATTCCAGTAAGACTAACTCTTCTAATGCAGGTTGTTTCAAGTGTGGAGAAGTTGGACATCTCATCAAAAAATGTACCAAGTGGAAGGATAAACAAAGCATGAAGAATGAGAAACTAATGTTTAAAAGAGCCATGGTTGCTTCTGTGTGGGGCAACTCAGAGTCTGATTCAGACGAAGAGGAAGACTCATCAAAAGACAAAGTCTGTATGGCTGCTTTTGTTGAACAATTTCCCAAACTAGTTCAGGAGAACAGTAGTCAGAATAGATGTCTCATGGCCAAAATAGTAGAACCCAGTTCACAACAAGTAGCTATCTTTAAAATTCATGAAGATATGTATACTTGTGATGGAGATAAATATGCTTGAATGTTTGGAAACTGTACTTGATGAGATCTTGGCTTTAAGTACTGCTTATAAAGAGGGTAAAAAGAACCTTAAGAAGAAAACAGAAGAATATGAAATTGCTAGTGCTAGTTGTGATCACTTACAGGATGTTTGTATGCAATTAAAAGATGAAAAAGCTGAATTAGAGGTAGCACTAGTGTAGACACCTAATTCGGTGCCTCATTTAGTTCCCGAAAGTCTATGATGATTGTACCGTATTGCATTAGGTCCGTTTACGAGTTATGCTCAAGTGTCACCTTACATACATTCTTTTCTAAGCCTCATACCATTCCTCCATTCGAGTCTCAACTGGAGCCATTACTAGGCAAAAAGTATTTTTCTTTTATTTATTTCAATTATTTTCTGTTTTCTCTTTAACTTTAGGATTTTTTAAAATAATTTATATTGGTGATCTCCATAATTTTTTCCTCTCTTTTTCTGAGTTCGCCAGTATTTTTAGATTATTTTTCCGATTTTTCTACAATTTTCTATGAATTTTACAATATTTACAAAAATCAAAATACACAAAAAATACATAAAAATCAGAAAATACTTCAAAAATACCAAAAAAATACACGGAATGGTCTAGAACCCTCTAGAATCGTATTTCTTGCATAAGAAGTGTCTAGGTTCATCCAAAATCCAACAAAATCAAAGCAAATATACGGTATAATACCCGTATAATCGAGCGTATATACGCTCCCTTGAGCGTATATACGCTCCTAGGATCGTATATGCTCAAGATCAAAGGGGATCCAGAATATTTAAGCGTATCTACGCTCAACTGAGCGTATATACGCTCCTCTGAGCGTATATACACTCAGAGAGAATGAGCGTATATACGCTCGTTTTGGGCGTATATACGCTCGTTTTTTGTTTTCGTGCCTATGAATATGGCGCTTTGGACTCCGAATTGGAGGAGGAGGATCACGGAAAAACTCTCTCTTTGCTCTTCATAAACATCTCTAAGCTCTTCTAAACACAATCAAACACATTCACAATTCATTCGATTCAATTCAATTCAAATTCAATTCTTGTGACACTTTGCGCATAATTCAATAACGTTTCGACCGCCGCGTACAAGGTATCAACTCTGAGACTCTCATTTCATAATCGCTTAATTCTATTCATAAAATAAAACTATGTTAAATTAAAGGCTTGACATACCATTAATCAATAACAACAATGTAGAACTAATCAAATAGTTCAATCTTTGTACATTAGCAAAGATATGTTGTAAATAATTTCGAGTTCAAGAATAATTCAATGTCACATTCAATGTTCAATATCCCATTTCAACACTATGCTTAATTCAATTTCGAGTACTATAATCGACCTAAAACTTGCTAGAAACTGACGTAGTAATTTTAGGTCGATCTATGTAATATTGTTAGGTTTTGGCGTGCTTTGTCCCATGAACTTTGTATAATGTGATTATGTTTTGCAAGAGAATAAATTCTCTTTATAATACAAGATTTGGTTTCCTTAATCATAACATGGTCACATAAAGTCAGATAATTTGGACAATCGGTTTAGGCACCCATAACATTGACATAATTCAAAGTGGTCACATAGGATAGGTAGCTCAATATTTTGTTTCTACTAATAGTAACCTACTATTTTTAGCAATATTAGGTTAGTGCGCTTTAATTTCAAGGTCAAATCGATAGGCTACTTGTATTCAATAATTATGACTTATGGAACTACAATGAGACTGAGTAGAGGCCGCTACATGCGGGCGGATTGGGTCAAAGATCTAGTCCGTACCATGTCCCCGAACCCACAATCTGGTTACTGGACCTATCTGTGGGGCCATTAGTTTGGCACCAATGTTTCGGGCGTCCGTGATTAACCTGTATAGGCACGGTGGCGATCCCCTCAACTCGACAACACACCCCAACGCATTCACATGCGAATTCCATGGCTCAATTCCATGACACTGAAGCTGAGGTCAACCCCCTGAAAGGGGGTGAAGCCCTTACAACTAGACCAGTCTAAAGTTGAATTGGAAGCAGTTAAGTCGCAACTTCATCAAAATGATTGTTCCGATGATGAAGGTGGTGGTTTAACTAGTCCTCTGGTTGTTTTAAGTCAAAATCCAGAGGATCCAATCAACTTTACTGCAGCCAAGGAAAGAGCAAAGAATCTTAGCAAACCTGACCTATTGCAAGCTTTCAACTTGTTTTAGATGATGTTTGGGAATTGCATAGTGAATTTGTCAAGACCAAAGTTGTACATCTTACTGTTCCCCCTACTCATCTTGATCCAGAAATTAGTCAAATGATTGATGAGTATGAAGGACAAATATGTGATCTAGCTTATGAAATTCATGAGTTGAAGAAGGTTAAGCAGGATAGTTCTGTTAATGTGATTAATGATTTTGCGGTTTCAAGCCTTAAAATGGATTTTGAAAAATTGAAAATTGATTTTAAATCTATGGATAAACGGAATGTACTTTTATTGAAAATGCTTGAAACTAGAGACAAAGAGTTTGAAAAGAGTCAAAATCATGTTGACAAACTACTGACTGCCCGTAGTAATCTAGATCATATAGTGTCTGTTCAGGGAAACAGTAGTCGTACTGGTCTAGGGTATACTGTTAGGAAGAATAGTTCCAAGTTGTCACCCAAAGACCCTACATGGGTTCAGGAATACAAGAAAGGTAAGTATGTGTCTGCCAAAGATATGTATGTGTGTAATTTCTATGGTAAGGGTGGACACAAAATTGATGAATGTATTCATAAGAGAAGAAGCAAAAGCAAGAACAGTAAACATGTTAAGATGGTTTGGGTCAGGAAGGACAGAAAGCAGACCAGTGGTGATGAATTGGGACCCAATCCTGATTGGGTTCCCAAACCTAACGTTTGATTTGCTTTTGCAGGCTAAAGTGAGAGGAGATACCTACTGGTACTTGGACAGTGGCTGCTCAAGACACATGTTAGGACATAAAGAACAGTTTCTCTCACTTGCAGCCTATGATAGGGGAAGAGTCACATTTGGCCTAGGTAAGGTTGGTAAGTCTCTTTCCTAAGCTATTGATAATGTATATTATATTGAGGGCTTGCAGCATAATCTCTTGAGCATATCTCAATTGTGTGACAAAGGCAATAGAGTCGAGTTTCAAGCTGATCTTTATCACATAGGTAACACTCAAATAAATGAATTAGTCTGCCAAGGAACCAAGTTTGAGGATGTTTACATCACATACTTGGATCAAATCCCTAAGGACAAGTCCATTTGTTTGACTGCTATCGCTGAAAAGAATTAGTGGCTATGGCATAAAAGGTGGGCTTGCTAGTCTTGCAATTCTGAACAAACTCAGAACCAATGACTTAGTGGTTGGCTTGCCAGACATTAAGTATGCGGTGGATAGAGTGTGTTCAGAGTGTGCCAGAGGAAAGCATGTCAAATCATCTTTTAAGCGAAACAGAGAGATCGGTACAAGCAGACCACTTCAACTGATCCACATAGATTTGTGTGGTCCTATGCGCGTGCAGAGTAGGAACAAGCACAGGTATGTATGTGTTATAGTTGATGACTATTCCAAGTACAGATGGACTCTATTCTTGTCTTCCAAAGATGAGACCTTTGAGGAGTTCGAGGTGTTAGTTAAATAGTTGCAGAACCAGTTGATTTGTTCACTGGTTGCGGTAAGATCTTATCATGGTTCTAAATTTGAGAATGCAAGTTTTACTAATTACTGCAGGGACAATGGAGTAAGTCACAACTTTTCAACTCCAAGAATTCCACAACAGAATGAAGTGGTAGAAAGGAAGAACAGAACCTTAGAGGAGATGGCCAGAACAATGCTCATTGAAAGTGGTCTCCTTAAGAGTTTCTGGGGAGAAGCAATAAGTACAGCATGGTACATTCTAAACAAAGCATTGCTTCGTCCCATTTTGAAGAAGACACCTTATGAACTCCTAAGGGGAAGAAAACCCAACATTGCACACTTGAGAATATTTGGATGTAAGTGTTATGTGCGTAACAATGGGATGGAACAATTGGATAAGTTCGACCCTAGGAGTGATGATGGAGTCTCCTTGGATACTCCACACAGAGTAAGGCATACTCCACACAGTCTTTAATAAGAGGACCTTGTCTATAGAGGAGAGTGTCCATGTGATTTTTGATGAATATAACATGTTCTTTGAGATTCCACAGGTTACAGATGATGATACCAAAGGCTTATTGGATTTCACTGGAGAACAGTTCACTAGTCAAGATGATGCACATGTAAGGGAACCAGACTCACCTACTGGTCCACCACCTACTGGTGATGGAGAGTCTGGTAATACATTAGAAGATGAAGTTGCAGAGGAAAATCCACATGAAGACGGTGAACAGGCAACTAACTCAGGGGGAACTAACAATAATCAGGTTGACCCCACTGAGAATCAGGTTGACTAGCAGACCACTTTGCATACTGGTTCCTCAAATAATCAAGAGAATGCATCAGCTGAGGGGGAACATATGCCTAGTGGTAATGCTGGAGAGAATGCACAATTGAATACAAGTTTTAAAAGTTATAAATATCAGTCCTCCCATCCTACTGATTTGTTTTTGAGTGATATTAATCAGAGTATTCAAACTAGAAGGTCTGTTTATCAAAACTTCTGTGCATTCTACTCATTTTTGTCTAGTGTAGAACCAACGGACTATAAAATGGCACTGTTTGATCCTGATTGGGTCTTGGCTATGCAAGATGTGTTAAACCAGTTCCAGAGGAACAATGTTTGGCATCTTGAGCCTAAACCAAAAGGTAGAACAGTAATAGGTACTCGATGGGTCTTCAGAAACAAATTGGATGACCTAGGTAAAATAGTCCGAAATAAAGATAGGCTTGTTGTGCAAGGTTACAATTAGAAAGAGGGCATTGATTATGATGAGACCTTTGCACCAGTTGCAAGACTTGAAGCCATAAGAATATTGATTGCTTTTTTTGCTCACATGAATTTCAAATTGTTTCAGATAGATGTTAAGACAGCTTTTCTGAATGGCTACTTGAAAGAAGAAGTGTTTGTAGAGCAACCTCCAGGCTTCGAGGATGCACTGTTCCCCAACCATGTGTATAAGTTAAACAAGGCTTTGTATGGTCTTAAGCAAGCTCCTAGGGCTTGGTATGAAAGATTGTCAAACTTTCTGATGGATAATGGTTACAAAAGGAGAATACTGGACAATACCTTGTTTATCAAAACAAGGGGCACTAATTTACTTGTTGTACAGATTTATGTTGATGATATATTGTTTGGTGCAACTAATCAGATGATATGTAATGAGTTTGTTGATCTTCTGCAGAGTGAATTCGAGATGAGCATGATGGGAGAACTAGGGTTCTTCCTAGTGCTGCAGATCAAGCAAACAGAAAAAGGGATAATGATCCACCAGCAGAAGTACTTGAAAGAGCTATTGAAAAAGTATGGAATGCAGAATAGTAAGGCATATGACACACCTGTTCCCACCTCTACTAAGTTGGATGCAGATGAAAGGGGAACAGTTGTGGATGCCACACTGTTCAGAGGTATGATTGGCTCACTCTTATACCTCACTGCTAGCAGACCTGATGTCATGTTCTCTCTGGGGTTGTGTGCTCGATTCTAGAGCAACCCCAAGGAGTCACATCTGAAAGCAGTGTCAAGAATTTTCAGGTACTTGGTAGGAACAGTTGATCTGTGTTTGTGGTACCCAAGAGGTAGTACAGTTGAACTGGTCGGGTACATAGATGCAGACTATGCAGGATTTCTTGTTAATAGGAAAAGTACATCAGGTATGGCACATTTCTTGGGATCATGTTTGATCTCTTGGGGTTCAAAGAACCAAAACACAGTTGCTTTGTCCACACTAGAAGCTGAATACATAGCTGCTGCAGCTTGTTGTTCTCAATTGTTGTGGATAAAGAGTCAGTTGAAAGATTTTGGTGTATTATTAGATTGTGTTCCTATACTTAGTGATAATACAAGTGCTATTAAAATTTCTAAGAATCTTGTACAGCACTCTAAGACAAAGCATATTGAGATCAGACACCACTTCCTTAGGGATAATGTGGTAAAAGGTAATGTGGAGATGTTGTTTTGTAAGAGTGAAGATCACCTTGCTTATATCTTCACAAAACCTTTGTGTAGAGAGTCCTTTTGTAGGTTAAGAGTCTTGTTAGGTTTAGTTAGACTTAGGTGAAAGGCTTCTTGTTGTTAACCCCCAATGATTGGCTAGATTAGTGTTCATTGATGTATATATTGCACATAACCTTGTTGATACTATTTGTACCATTATGAAGCATGAGCATGTGAAGTGAACTAAGTTGCCCAGAAAAGGTGAACTGTTTGGGGTACGTGATAGGACAGTATAGGAGAACAACAAATGGCCACGTATATGTTCTTGCCAAATACTCATGGTTTTGGAAAGAATTAATTGAATATCCTTAACTGCTGCCAGTTGGGATATTTATGCAGTTCAAATTTCATATTTTTGGCATTTATGGGAAGTTACTTCCCTTCACTTCCACTTCCATAACTCAAACTGCCAACTCTCTCTCTCTCTCTCCTTATTTTCGTTACTTTCACTATATATTCCCCTCTTGCTTTTCTACTTTTGATCATCACAATTCAAAGTCATCTCTTGGAATACTCTGTTTCATTCGTGAAGTATCACCTCGATTTTCATGCAAGTGTTTGATCAAAGAAAATTCTGAACATGGGGACGAAAGCTGCTACTGGTAAGACAAAGGGGAAAGGGAAGGTTACTGCTTCACAATCGGAGGCAGTTATGGCCACTGAACATTCAGAAACAACCATCGACACCACAAAGACCACTATTTCTTGTCCGCCACTACAAACTCCACCTCCTCCCGAAGAGTGGTACACTGATACCACTACAAAAACTACCATGCAACCACCTCCACCRCCACAAAATCAACCCATAATTCCATCATCACCTCAAATACCGATTCCACCACCACAAATCACTGTACCACCACCTCAAATCACAATTTTACCACCACATCAACCTACATTACCATCACAACCCACTACTTCCACAAACCCTAAAATTGCGGAACCTACTCCCACTTCTCTCTCAGCTCAAAACCCTAGCTTGGAATCAAAACCAAGTGAGGTTGAGAAAACTGAGGGGGAACAAGGTTCTACTGCCAAGAAACTTGCAAAGGTTCTTGAGTCCGGATTTTTTAAGCCTCCGGAGGATCATGAGGAAGAGGAAGTTGAGGGTGACGATGATAAAGTGGTTGAGATTGGCTCTCAGGTTGTTGGAGTTACTCAGGGTGCTGGAGTTACAGGGGTTGTATKGAGGAAGTCCACTCGAAGTTTAATGGTCCAGATTGAGGACAAAGAAAAGGCGATGAAGGAAGCAGAACAGTACACTGGTACCCCTAAGGGAACCAAGAGGAAGGCACCTGTTCCCCGGTCTACTAAAGGTAAAACAGTTGCTTCTCCTT
>SNQN01007479.1:0-11035 GCA_008642245.1 Bassia scoparia | reverse complement strand
TTCCTATTTATTGTGATAACACTAGTGCTATATGCATTTCCAAAGATCCAGTACACCACTCACGTGTTAAGCACATTCATATACGTCATCATTTCCTAAAGGATAATGTGGAGAAAGGATTGATAAAACTTGAGTTTTTCCTAACTGAAAATCAGATTGCTAACATCCTAACAAAGCCACTGAATAGAGAGTGATATGAAAAGATGCGAATGGAACTTGGATTGATAAAATTGCAAAACTAAGCCACGAAGTTCCTCCAGGTAAGTCATTACTTATTATGCAGTTCCTATGCTTACTTTTTCATCACAATCAAACTGTGCGAAAGCATGTTCMTAATGGAACTTGGTAATGACTCGCAAATGTTTATTAATATTACCCTTACTGTCATGATTGCGTGTCTTGRTGATTAACTTAGAAGACGCAAATTTGTTATATGTTCCACTTTCAATTATTTCATATTTTTTCACTTTATTTTTCCTCTCAAATTAAATTTCAATTTCCATAAATTATTTTTATTTGTGATTGTTTCATATTCCTACCCAATAGGTGTGTTATTTTTTATTTTTTATTTTTAAAAGCCATAAATTACACCATAGCATTAACTAAGGGAGAACTAATTTAATTCAAAATTAGATTCAAATACCAAATTCAGATATAAAATGCCTACTTAAAATCAGATACATTTTGCCTATTAAATCTCCCTCCTAAATTCATGCACCTACCCATCATTAAATATCCATCCATCACATCATTTATATCACACATCCCTCATACTTCTCTCTCTCACCGAATATATCACTCTCTCTCTACTTGATTACTTTCTCTCATCTTCTCAAACACTCCAAAACTTCAAACACTTAAACAAAAATCCCAATCTCCAAAAATGGCCTCTCAACACTCAACCTCACTCAATACCGACACCACCACTCCTCAAACGGAACTTCCAAAAATCGACATAAACCCTAACTCCTCTACTACTGACTCGAAGAAACGCAAAAAGAGAAGAAGAAGAAAAGGCAGAGGAAGTCGTTGAAGTTGGCACTGGATCTAGCAGGGCTTTGGAACAAGAGGCGAGTAAGTTTGTTCCAATTCTCTCCTTAGATCTAGAATGGTGTAAGTCGGTTGAGTATAAAGAATTAATTGATGTTTTTGAAATTCAAAATTGGGTGAAACTGTTAAGTGAGTGTGGGGTGGAGGATGTTTATCCTAAGGCTATGACTGAATTTTGTGATAATTATGGGTTTGCACAGGGAACAATTAATAGCAGTGTTAATGGAGTAGAATTCTCTTTTGATGAAAATTATTTGGCAAATTTGTTTGGAGTCCCAAGTGATGGTTATGACAACTACTTTAAGGAGAAATATAATTTGAAAATTGGGAAAGTGGGGAAGGATGAGATTCTGAAAGAGTTGGGTGGAAAAGAGGGAGTGAATAAAATTGATCACAGTTCACTCTCTGTGGTGATAAGGATTGTGTTCCCTCGGACACATAAAAGGGGAGAGGCATGTTTGTTGGATTGTGTTGTGATTTACTATCTTCTCTTCAATGTCCAAATCAACTTTCCTAGTCTCATTATATCTCACTTGGATCACACTGTTMCGAGTGGGTTGAAGGTTGGTTATGGTCCTCTTTTGACCACAATCTTCAAGAGCTTTAATGTGCCTTTGGAAGGCTRTGGGAAGGTAGCATTGRAGAAGGACCATCTTATCCAACCTTCCACACTGCATGCACTGAACTTGGGGGTATGGGATGGATACACTGAGTGGTACACTGAGATCTTAAAGAAGGAGGAAGAAAAGAATAAGAAGAAGGAAGAACAAGCAAGGATGGTGGAAGACARATCACCGCTGAGGAAGAGTCAGAGACTTCTTTCCAAAATCCACATCGATCTTGAGGCTGAAGATGAGAAGGAAGGAGGGTTTGATATGCTAGTTCCCATGGAATCCATGAAGCGTTTGAAGGAACTGGTTGAGAAAGGAACCGAGAATGACGACTCAACAGCTGGTTCTGAGAAGGAACATGAAGGTACTATTCAGGATGGTTCTCCTGCTCAAGTTCYTGAGCATCCCTCAACCCTTAGCCTGCCTGTTCCTAACCCCCCTCCTAGCCAGTGTTCCCCCCTGATCAATTAACTTAATATGGCTGTAGTTTTATTTTSGCTTCTGTTTTTCTTTTCTTAGTTGTCTTTTGTTGTCTTTTGTTAACCTTTTCATTCTAATAATATTTTAACTTTTCTTAGTAATGGGTAGTGAATCTTTTTCTTGCTTTTAATTCATTTCTTATTTTCAGAACATATTTGCTCATCAACTTAGTTTATGATTCTTAAATGCATCTTGATGGCTAATATTACTAGATTGCTGCTTGAGCTAATTACCTTGTTTGACAAACAAGATTTCTACCATTATAAAAGAAATAGTGGTGTTGTGATGAGAAAGTTCCAAAAGGAACTAAGTAATGAGTTTTGTTGATGTCAAAAGGGGAAAGAGAATGGCAAATGATGCGAAACAATTCAATCCTTATTCCATTAGTAAAAATTCATATCAAACTCAAGAATCCTACAATCTAAAGTACATAGTCAAGTTAAACAAAAAACCAAAAAATCAAAAATTGAAAATTCCAAAAATATTTTCTTTATTTTCTGCATTTTAATGTTTTGTAAATAAGTTTGCTTTTGTTTATAAGTTTGTTTGCCTTGGTTTGTCATCATCAAAAAGGGAGAAATTGTTAACCCTTGAGTTCCTATTGGTTTTGATGATGACTTACACAAACAAACTTTGCTAATAAAGCTTTGAGTTCCTATGAAGTTTTACAGGTTCACAAAGTTAGATCTTGGAGAAACATGGAAATTCAAGGAGCATTCCAGAGTAGGAACTCCATGAGTCATCTATCAAGTTCCAAGGAAAGAGAAGTTCCAAARAAGTATACTGCAGAGGAACAAAGGAGAACAAAGAGAAGTTCCGGTGTAACATTCTGCATAGGAACACACCAGAGAAGCCACGAGTTCCTAAGTACAAATTGACGAAGGAACAAGAGGACAACATCAAGGAGTTCTAACGAAGTTTCTTGATGAAGAGAAGAGAAGAATTCCAGAATTTTTTTGAGAGTAATTTTCTAGGAATTTTGTACGTACGTTGGATTCTATAGTCTGGATGAAACTTCTGAATAAATCAATTAGGTTTTGCTGATATATAGGAAATAGATCATGGGTAATGGGATAAATGACTTAAGGCGATAATGGGCTTAGTGATTTAGTGGATTAGTGGGATAGTGGGCTTTGGCTTGTTCGTCAAGGCATAATTCACACTATATATACTCATTTAATTTGACAAAATTAGAAAGAACACATAAGCATTCACTTAAACATTTGTAAGAGGAAAASTYGAGTGATTAGTTAAGTGATTGTCTAAGTTCCAATCTTGTGTTCCTATCCAGATTACTAAGTGTTCCAACGTGCTTGAGTATTATATAGAGTTGTAATCTTTGAGAAAGGGGAAAGAGTGAGAATCAGAGAAGTGAGAAAGAGAAGAGAAAAAGAAAGAGAAGAACGAGAGTGAGAATTRTGTAGCAGTTCCTAGTGGAACTCRCGGGCTGGGTAGAGAAGTTTTAGGGTGTAAAGTGGTTTACATGCCTAAAATAAAAGTAGAGTTTTTCTTCCTCTTGCCAAGGAAGTTTTTCTCGTTGAAGTTGTCTTTCATTTTCTTTAATTTGTTTAAATTGCTTTAAATTCCGCTAGAATTTCCTGATGAGGGAGTTTTTAGGTCCAAATCAAATAACCCCAAGATGTAGTATAGTGGGGGATCGAACACGAGGAACAACGTAGATTATACCAATTGTTTAATTAAGGGTCTTGAAAATAATTGCGAAATTTCAATGTAACTACCACTAATAACTAGAAAACGAACAAAGATTTCAAAAGCTAAAGAATCTAGAGATAGTTCCGAAACTCAATTCACGAGTGAGGGAACTTGACTACACAAACAAATCCGGAAAAGATCGCTCACTAAATACTCTGCCATCCCGCTAGGGCCCAAATCAAAAGTTTGAGTCAAAAACGAAGGATGAAAAGTACCCTTAAGGCCTCACCATGTTCACTACCATTAGACCACCATAAACCAAGACAACCTACATCCTAAACCCAAAGTCCTCTCTCAAGGCACCATCAAATTCATAGTCCAAATGCAGAAAAGTACCATAACACTCATAGACAAAGCATACAAGACCACCAATACAGGGATTAACTTTGGCCACAAGCAACCCCAGCTTCACAACACTCCAAACTACTCTCCCCTAAAATCAAGCTATTCAACAGTCAAAAGCCCCAAATCAATTTATGAGTTCCTTCCATAAACCCTAGAAAACAAAACTACCCACTATCAAGGAAAAATCAAAAAACAAGAAATAAACAACCTAACACTAAACAAGCTGAAAGTACAAACTAAAAGATAAACAAAAACAAGCAAACAAAACTACTAGCAATTAAACAAAGCAAGTACAAACAAGAAAACAAGAAAAGAAAAAAAGAAAGTTGAGATTACCAAAAATGAAGAACTTGATTATGAAAGTGATTGATAATAAATTGCAATTACAACAATTATCTCTCTCTAAACCCTAACTAATTCTAATCTAAACCAAAATAAAAAAAATGAAGTCTTCATGAAAACCTACAAAGGGGTATTTATATCCCTCTAAAAAACCCAAAAAGAATAAAACCCACTACAGCGAAGTGCCTAAAAACGAGCGACGCTCAAAGTTCTGAGCGTCGCTCAAACTTTCTGGCCTGCGCGCAAATTAGATTTAAAAACGCTCATAACTCGATGATAACTCGATTCAGCGGTGATACCGTTGAAAAGATCGACACAGTTTCCAATGCAATCATTCTCGCATCAAAATTCATTGTAAACGAAAGTACAGCCAAAATAGTGAAGTACAATAATGACCTTGGAACCCTTCTGCCTTCAACCTTCCTAAAACTCTTCCAATATGCACACACCTCCAGCCTCTAAAATTCTCCCCAAAAATCCATTGACCTACAATCACTCAACCAAATGTCAAGTAGGGTCAAATCTTAAAAACACATCGAAATTGCATATTTAACAATTAAGTTAAAAACAAACGCAATGAGGCAAATGAGATAAAGGCGACTCGAAAGTAACAACAAGCTCAAACTAAGGTATAATTGAGGGGAAAATGAGTGTATTAAGTGGACACAAAAGCCACTTATCAGTTCCACAGAGCAATTCACCCCCCCCCCTGCAGTGTTCGAGTAGAAACAACAAAAGCTAAACTAATTGTTGAACTAGGAACAAGACTTTGCAAATCAAATTATGCTAAAACACCTAGGAGATGTTAATTGTGCCCATCTATAGTATGGAATTATGCCAATCAAAGTGTCTACTCTAATCMAATCAAAAGGGTAATTRAAATCTTAGTTTGGAAATGTGGTTAGAATCATTTCTCAAGTCAACCAACTCTCCCAATTCAAGCTCAAACTCAAGTCCCCTTAAGTCCTCACTAGAATTGAACAAACACATCAATCAAACAAATACCCAAATCAATCCTCACAATCCCTTRCAAAGGATTGATTAAGGCACCTCTCACCCCAAAGACCTTGGGTGGCCAAATCCAAAGCAAGTAAGGTATGAGAAATCACAATTTATGGCAATAATGGTGATTGGAAAGAGTGTTTAATATCAACTTGKCGTTGAATATGTCATAGATGGGACTCCTAGCACTCCTAAGTTGCTAAAGTACTCACTAACCATGCTTAAAAGCAAGAAATCATAAAAAGCAAAGGAAAWACACAAGGAAGAAGCCATTAAAACTAGAAATTGCAACAACAAAAATGGGTATTGAAGAATCAACACAATACTAAGCCAAATTGAGCCAAACAACTACCAAAATCAACACAAACACTAGTAAAAGCAAGTTATCAACAAAGGAACTCAAAAACTAAAGCATCAACAAAACCCACAAAACTTGGAAAAACGAAAATTAACAAAAACAAGGAGTAAACAACAATAAAACTGAAAATTAAAGCTAGAAATGGAATTACCTCGAAATTCTAGATGAAATGCACATAAAGATTGCTAAAATTGATTGAGAAATGAGAATAAAGCTCTTTCTCTCCTCTCTAATGGAAGAATGAAGAAGATGAAGTTGAAAACAAAGAAATCTGAAATTCTATTCTAAAAACTCTAATTATTTCTAACTACTCCCTTGTTTCTCTCTCCTAAATCTATATATACAAAGCCCAAATTCAAGCTCCACAAAATTATAAGTTTGCCATTACTAATTACAACATGTGCTAAAAACACCTCCAAGTCCAGACAACAATAGTCAAAGTCAACAAACAGAGGGTGCCACGTAGGCGCGGGCCCACGCGCGGGCCGCGGCGCGAGCAGACCAAGGAATGCGCGCACGCTCCAAAACCTTTCTGGAAATTGAGGAGGAGTGGCTGCAAGCGCGGGCTAGGAAGCGTAGGCCGATGCGCGGGCGGACCAGGGAGGCGCGGGCCGGTGCGCGAGCAGTTCTGGGAGGCACGGGCGCACGAAAAACATTCTGGAAAGAGGAGGGGCCTTGCAGGCRCGTGCCACCACGCGCGGGCTTATGCGCGGGCCAGATCTAGGGATGCGCGGCCGCTCAAAAACCTCACTGGAAATCTGAGGTAACCTGCAGGCGCGTGCCATGCACGCRCGGGCCATCCTCAATGCGTGGGTTATCCTCGATGCGCGGGCCACGCTCARGTTGAACTGCTTAACTTCGAWCGGCCATAACTTCTTGCTCGGTGATCGGATGGCAGCTTGTAATATACCATTGGAAAGCTCTCGAACTCTAATTTCCATTGCAAAAAGTCTCACTTGCAAATTCAAAGTATACTAAAGATATGGCTCAAAGAATGTGTTAGTGCAAATGTTCAAGTGCCTTAAGGCTCAACTTAAGCAACCACAACCAAGCCAACAAGTAGGAAGGCCTAAAACTAGCATGTGTACATTTAGGCAACTTGCAAATCACTCACAAAGCTTGCAATTGAGTGTACAAAGATAGAAAAGAAGAGAAAACTAGAAGAAAACCCATTAAACCACTAAAAGAACAAGCTTTAGCCAATTCTTAGTGGATCTAAACCCAAGTTAGTGAATGATATTCGAAACACAATATTAGCACTTAGGAGGAATATAGTGCTAATGTGACATTTTTGGCACATATACTACCCATAAGCCTTTGCACGCTCGGCAGAAGGTTAAAGCCAAAGCAAAGAAAGAAAGAAGAAACTAATCACTATCACTTCTGTAGGATTCCGGTCACTTTTCGAACTAGTGAAGCCTTACTCAAATCCGTAAGAAGGTGAGGAAGGTCGTGGGGTTTCAAGAGGTGGACCCAACTCCATAATAAGTTAAAGATTAGGAAAGGTTTTCAAAAACACAAGGGACAAAGTGAAACAAAGAACACAAAAAAAAATAGAAGAAAGTAAAAAAATGTGACTTGATTAGATTTTCTTGGCTTTTGGGGCGCTATAGGAGAAAGTGTCCCCCAACTGAATCAAACAGAGTAAATAAGATATCACAAATTGTGTGCATTCAAGTTGCAATTAAGTCATTCACTCTCTCCTCTCTCCAAAGCGACCCTTATTGGCTTCAAGTAGGATACAACTTGGTGACACAACAATAGCTAAGAAGAGCCAAGATAGCAGTTAGGATTTTAGTGGGGTTAAGGCTATTTCAGACATAATGTACATCCAATGATGTGATCCTACCTTTTGTGTACTCATTTGAGTAAAGGACTTATCGGTTGTTTGTATTTGGCGTAAAGGTCGGGTGTGATGGATAGATATATTTGAAGTGTGTGGACTTCTCACAGTGAAGTTTCGTATGCAAGCCACTTTGGGTATGATCGAGGTATGCCCAATATCACAGCACATCACTTAGGAGACAAGTTTTATAGCCAACTTGCTTTCTCCAAGTAATACTCACTTGATTATTTTTCCAAAGTGCTATTTTTGATTTTCTTTTTTTTTTTTTTTTTTGCATGCATTGGGAACACACTTTGGCAATCTATTGCATTCACTTAACTTTTCACACACTTGAGGCGTTTTCACGCATACTTACACTAAAACATTTACTTGTCTTCTTAAAGGTAAAACTGGTGAGATTTGGCTAAGTACCGATCGTGGTACGATGAGCTCACAGGGGTCAATGGTACGGAAAACCAAATTTATTCCATACGTATGTGGAAAAGAAGTTAAAAGGAGAATCAGATGGATAATTTGAACCAACCGAATGAATGGCTTATCACAACGGTTAGTCTCCTCGACTCTAGGTATCTCGAAAGCCACAAAAAATGATATGAAGGCGTCTAGTTGACAAAATCATTTTTGTGGAGTTTGACTTGTAGTGGTGCCTACTTGTTTAAGCTATACACAATCATAGGTTCTAATGCAACCAAAATCCCAAGAAAGGTTCTTTTCACCGTACTCCGACTTGGCTGAAGCTCCAATTGAAAAGAATTCATTGGTTGTTCTAAAGCGTGCAATCAAAGGTTCTTAGGAAGAGGTTTTTTGATGGACTGGATTTTGAACATGTGATTTTGAAAGTTAGCCTTGCTAGACTCTTGGTTAGGAGGAAAATGAGTTTCTTAAAACTCAAATCCAATCCAATATCCAAATCCATCACACAAAATATAATCGAAAACCAAAAAGAAAGAAAAACAAAAGGAAAGAAAAGAAAGGAAAAAGAAAAAGGAAAGAAAATCTTTTTGGCCTTTTTTTTTGCATTTTTTCGATTTTTCTGTGATTTTTTCAACTTTTCACCTAAAAACTCAAAAGGCAAACAACACATATATACAAGCACAACAATAAATAGGAAAATCCTAGGAAAGTAAAGAAAAAACTTGGAGATACARTTTACACTACAATCCGTATCATCCCCTTATCAACTCCAAATCAACTTGACCGAAGTCAAGGACACTACAAATAAACCTCAAGGGGGATTCCAACAACTGTCATGCAAACAAATAAATTAAAATTGCTATAGGGACAACCCCTACGACGCCGTAAGCACATAATCCCATAAGATAGTATCTCCAAGTGTATAAGAAAAATCCTAGAATCTAGCCACATAAATTACAATAAATAAAGAGGTGGAGTTAGAGAAAACTTACAAAGTCGCTTCCAAACCAATATAGGCACAAGAGCCCCAAAATCGGGCTCACATCAAAGCTACGGCTCCAAAAGMAAAAACTAACTCCAAAGACAATAATTCAAAACAAAGATAAATATAAGCAACGAAGAGTGACACATTTGTGGAACTCTCCCCCCCAACTAAAATGGAACTCCGTCTCGGAGTTCAAAAAGGAACATGGGCAAGGGGAAAAAATTCACACAAATGCGCCCTACTCCACATCCCAACATGAACTCAACACAAGTTCAACTATACCGAAATAATTCTCATGAAAAATTGGCAACCGAGCACACATGAGAAGCTCACAAACTTCACAATTCCAAAATGTACTCATGACAACCGTCAACTTGGACAAGTAAAAATCAAATGAAAACTCAAGAGAGTTGATAGACCAAGCATCTAATTTCAATAACAACTCTCAAAATTGTTACTAAGATTGAACACCAAAAACTTTAATGATCTACCAACCTCCTAAGANAATAACAACTCTCAAAATTGTTACTAAGATTGAACACCAAAAACTTTAATGATCTACCAACCTCCTAAGAAAAAATTATTGAAACAAAAGTGTCCAAAATTGATCAATTTGAGCAAGTAAAAATCAAGGGAAAACTTAAGAGAGTCGATAAACCAAGCATCCAATTTCAATAACAACTCTCAAAATTGTTATCAAACTCGAACACCAAAAACTTTCATGATTTATCAACCTTCTTAAGCAAAAAAACCGAGAAAATGAAAGTGCCCTAAATTGAAAATGGATTGAGTAAAAATGTAGAAAATTAAATGTGATGAAGTTTGGAGCAAAGATTGTGTGATTTTGTTGAAAAATGAATGAGAAGAGAGGAATGGATGTTGAATTGTATGAGGTGTGGAATGGGTGGGAGTGATAACAATTAAAACTTTTTACAAGAACTTTACACCTCCAAAACACTCCAAAACTCCTTCGAAAAAAACCAAAAGCAATACTTCCAAATTAAAAAATGCACAAAAAGCAAACACAGCATAACTACACCGCCAAGTCCCAAACATCGATTCACCTTCCACCCAAAAGCTCCAAAGGCAAATGCCTTTAGCAAAATAAGAACCAAAAAGGTCACAAACAAGCACACAACAAAATAATATTTTCACACTCACCAAGCACACATTACAAAAGCCATTCGCTAAGGGCTAGAACACAAAACAAGTAACAAGAGGCCGAAGCCCTTGGGGTGCCTCACGTTAGCGCTTCTTTAACGTCACTAGCTTGACGCATTAACCCCGTCAAGGTGGRTCCTTCAACAACATCAATCTTAGAAGTGCACTAGGCACTTGAGTGCAATTGCAAACCATGCAAACAAGCAAATCATCCAAAGTGATATGAGAAGAGAATTGAGCACTCCTCAAGTACTCATAGGGGATTCGCTCCTTTTCCTTACCATTTCTACTCTTTGAGACTTGAACAAATGAGGGAAAGCTCAAACCAAGAATCTTACCATAATCCCCAACCATTGGGGTGGTAGAATCACTCAAGCCAACATCAAGCTCGGTTTCACCCTTGCCATCGTGAAGGTTTTCCAAGAGTACTCAAGAGGGGGGGTGAATTGAGTACCCAATAAAAATTTTCGATTTGCTACTGTTCTAGTCAGGTAGACCAGTTGTACTGGWCTTCGCAGCGGAATATTTGTTAAACAGTTAGTAGAACAGTTATCGCSCAATAATAAAGGACACGCAAGATTAACGAGGTTCACCCAACTTTAGGCTACGTCCTCCTAACCTAGTTACTTTTATTAATTCTACTCCGAATGAATAATAGTAACCCTCACTCGCTCAATGTATGATCTCTCAGACAATGAAACCCCACACTCAACCCAAGTGTGCTATTT
>SNQN01007477.1:14717-29672 GCA_008642245.1 Bassia scoparia | reverse complement strand
GACAAGACCTAACCGAAGGCTCTTTACACCGACATCCTCTTCCAGATTTACACCTCAAAAGTAAGTTTATATATATACAAATAATTAACTTAATCTATAGAATATTCTGAAGTTTTTTCGGGATTTATCTGTATTTTTCTAAGCATTTTTGCGTTTTTTCGGGAGCTTTCCAACAATTTAATTAAATTTGCAATAAATATTATATATGATTTTCCCCCGATAATACCCCTGAACTTTAAAGCCTAATAACCCATATAACCCCGATGTTGTTAAAAAACGCCTATATACCCGCTAGAGTTTATAATAGCCTAGAATACCTTATCTACGGGGAAAGCTAAAGCCACCTTAGTCTTTTACTCATTAAGTTTAACTTTACATACAATTAGCTTTCCTATTATTCTCTCTCCCTCGCGTTTTCTACCTATCTCTCTCTTCCTCTTCCTCTACCTCAGCACACCACTCACCTTCTTCTACTCTCTTCGATTTCCAAGCATTTACCCTCAATGAAATCAAACATAATTAGAGTTCAATCAATTGAGAATTTTGTCCGCCTCATCAACACCTCCCATACCAACCCCACCCAAACACCTGACAAGAACTTCACGCCGCACAACCACCGCCAAAAACCGCAACCCCCTCAACAACCCCGCATCCGGCCTTCATATCAACCGCCCACCACATCTCCGCACTTCACGCACATCCGTACGCCGACACCTTCTATCCAACGCCGCGCCCCTGGTCCGAGTCTCGACCGCTTTCACCTTCTCCCGCACCGTCACCCTCGGCCGAAGCCACCTCCCGCATCTGCAAAACTCGACCCGTCCCCTCCGGTGGTGCTCCTCCTGTTTCTAGCAAACACACAACAATGTAGGGCAACGCAACAATGGCAGAGCGCAGAGACGTGTCCGTCAATGAGAGGGAGTGAGAAGAGGGTTTGGATCTATTCAATTCTCCTCACGAGCGAATTGATGTTTCTTCACGAATTCATGTCACTTCTAAAAAATTTCACGAAATCACAGCCATAGTCTGGGAAAAATCATCGCGAGCGAACTTGATTCCAAGCAGAGAAATCACAAAATACAGAAATGACATATAGATGTTGGTGCTTGCTCATAACTTTGATTCCAAGCAGAGAATCACCAAATTCACGAAATTTCACGAATCTGTTGGTGGTGTGCGGTAATTGTTGTGCCGCTGAGCGTTTGAGCGAGGAGTTTGTTGTTGGTAGGTGTGGTTTGAGATGCGCAGTGGTGATGGATGGAGGACTGCGTGAGGTTACGTGGGCATTGGAAGGTCAAGCTGAATAGAATGGGTTTGAAGAGAGGAAATGGTGGTTGTGTAATGGAGTAGGAAAAAGGAGGAAGAAAGAAGATGAGATTGAACAATGGGAGGAGAATTGAGATTATGAGTAATTAGGTTGAATAGAGGTTAAGTTGGAAAAATTAAAACGTGTTAACTATTTAACGGTTTTTGGCCTCATTAAGGGTTATTTGGGGCTATTTTCGTCTAGTGTGAGGTTATGAGTTGTTTCTTGAGAAACACGTAGGGGATCTATAGTCTTATTAGCCTTCTGCAGAGGATATGGGAAAATATCCCTTAACTTATAAATTATCAAAAGACAGCTCAAAAATTCACGAAATTTAACACAAAATACTACATCTTCACAATGAATTTTTACATATCTGTGTTCCATAATTTTTCGAGTTTAGGTTTAATTATTTACGATTTGTTCTTAAGAAAAAACGCCAAAAACAAGTAAAATGCGGGCCATCCTCGGGGATATTTATGCCTAAGCAACGTCCCGAGGAAGCCAAATATCCAGATCGCAATATTAATTAGTTGAAATCGTATAAAAATCAAGCACAATCTATTATTTTTAGATTTGTATCACGATATTTATTTTAATACAATTTCTCTATTTAAGGCAAGGCACGAATCGACAAAATCAGGCAAATACCTTATCGCAATTACGCCCAGTTTTATTGCCTCTTTTAAGCCGATTCGCCTTGCCTATATATACTAGACCCTCCGTTGATTCAATTGCAAGTTTGACGCTTGGAGAAACTTTTGGGACGCTTTGGACGAACGACTTCAGCAATTACGCCTCTCATACACGTCAAATACTCTCTCTACACACCAAACAATTCAAATACAATTCCAAAACACTCTTTTGCATTAAACTCTAGGAGGTTTTAAGGTTCTAAGGCTCGACAAGGGGTTTCCTAATGGGTCCGAAGTTACGTCCTGTGTCTTCAATCGTATTGCGAAGGTAGGGTTTGAGCCAATCGTCTCAATTCTAAACCCCCGTTTGCATCTTGTTTAGAGATTTGACGTTCTATGTAAATTGCATTAATATTGACCAAATAACAACTTGGACAATTCAAAATTTACAAAGCAACCTTAAGGCATAATTTTTTAATCTTCGCAGAGTCTACTAAGGCAAGGTAATGCTGCATGCTTGCCCACCTATCATTGCTTAACAGAAGGACGACAGCACGATTTCGTGTTCATCATGCCTAAAAGACAACTAATAGCAATAACCGACATTACGCTCCTGGAATACGAATTATTGACACATCACACAACACAGACCTATTTCATAATATTCTGTTGAACAACCCACCCTGCGCCAATCTTAAGCGAGCCCCCTGGTTTTCCTCAAGTGTAGAAACACGTAAATGACATGATCCCTGGAAAAGCGAAACTCAGTGCCAACGACCTATAAGTTCCGTGTAAATGCAAGGATGCTAAAACACACTAGCAGTCTTAAGAGAGCACTGAAATCACATAACAATTCGAGTATATTTGGCCCACATCACCAAAGGGTGTAGCTTTAGTGAACTCCTAGTGATAGTCGCCAAAAAACAGTACGGCTCCGGGGGGTACAATTTAAGGCGGTCAATGTGTTTGCTGAATTGAAATTTTGCTTTTGCATATTTGACGTAATGCCTGGAGTTGTGTGTATTATACTCGAAATGAGTAAGAAGTCGCCAACTACACTCTTAAGAAGTTGCGAACTCGTTTAAGCCTTGCCTATAATATTGCAATAAGCAAGGCAAAGCACTCAATGTTTGTAGTGCACAACGTTTGGATTAGGGACAAGGATATAGAGAGTGAAGTATGCATAGCACCCCCGTCACATCTAGCGGCCTCTTATTCAATTTATTGCGGTCATTGTCCGTAAGACAAACAACAAAGTTTTCGTTTAAACCTAGCATGCAAAATTACTAGGCAAGTTATTTAACAGAATACTATACAATAAAGTGTCTAGTTTGTTGTGGATAGGTGTTAATTCGTATTTCGGGAGCCTAATGTCGGTTGTCCATAGTATTCTTATTAACTGAAACAAGAACATTTGCAGGTCTAGGTTAGAGCATATTATGATTGAGGATGACAGCATTCAAAGCACTCGTACGAGAATTTAAAAGTTAGCCTTAAGTTGCTTTATTTGAATCGATCAAAATCGTTTGTTAATCAATATTACTGCCAAATACATAGAAAATCGAATTTCAAACAAGCATGGCAATAGGTGTTAGAACTGAGACGGTTGGCCTCAAACCTACCTCGCAACACGTTCGAAGACCAAAGGACTCGCAACTTCAGAACCTTGAGAACCCTCTGTTACCTTCAGAACCCTGAAAACCCTCCTAGATCTATTGCCTAAAAGAACTTGAAATGCTTTTACTGGTGTTTGAATATGTGTTAAAGTGTTAGAAGATGTTCTAATAAGTCTTTGTGCAGGAGAGTATGACGATGAGTTGACGACGTGGAGAGAAAGAAGGCCGAAGCATTACTCCAAAGGATTTGTTAAATGAATAAGAGGGCACCCATTTATAGGCAAGGTCAAAATTGGCAACAAACAGACAATTTCCTTGGCGCAATTAACGCCCAAAACTGGTCGTAAAAGCGCCCAAATTGGTGCATAATTGCGCCTGATATTAAGCTTGCATTAATTTCGGCGATTACCTTGCCCCGCAATTAGTGGATTGCATGAAATAATATGTTACATTAAAATCATACGGATTTTATATGATTACGTCTGATATTATTGCGATTGCGACGGATTTATTCGCGATATTCGGGATTTCTTACCTCGTTAGTGGAGTTTGTATGAAATAATATCGTAATATAATCCTATAAAATAAATACATGATTTATACGATTAGTAGGCTTGATATTATTGCGATTATGGCGTGATCATCCTATCACGAAGAACTGCCAGTATTTTGGCCTTCCTTAGGAACGGTGTCTCGAGGCAAAAATCCCGCAGGATGGCCGCTATTGGCTCGCGTTTTTGCGTTTTTTTCTTAAGAAATCATAATATAACCATAATCGAAAAACATTTATGTAGAAGAATATTTAAAAACGTTCCTTTGAAAATATTTTGTGCTAAAATTTCGGAATGTTGGAAATTGTTTTCATAATTTACATACATACATCGCAAAATTAATTAATTATTGAAATTTCCGGAAAAGTATGTCAAAAAATGCCTTTAGAAAAATTCAGAAAAATCCCAAAAAAGTCTAGAAACATGATTTAAGAAAATAACGTTAAATATATTGTGAAAATAAAACTTATGTTTTGAGAAGTACAGAAATCTGGGAGAGTGTCGGTTAAAGGGAATCGTCTTTATAGGATATCAAAGGTCTCAAGTATAGCTCTCTCGGATTTTGCTTTGTGTTGCGAGGGGTATGTCTTTCATGGACCATTTTGGCTATGGACCAATGTATGCATCTAACACCAAATCGCTCTCTTGTTCCAGTCCTTCCGCCCTAGGCATCCGTTACGGCTCTATCTTACAAACAACAAGCACTGCCGCTGAAGCAAAGGCCCTCGCTCAAGAAATCGACAACAAGGAAAATTGTTAGTCTACTATCCTCTATAGAAGTCCTTTCATTACGGAGGAACGATACTCTGCTCTAAATAACTAATGGCTGTGGATTTAGTCTATGGGCATCGCTGAAAGCTTACGACAGTATATTCACACCATAGTCTGTACATATCGTATGCAAAGGGATTCGTATCCTCTGGAAATACGTCTTTGAAAGCATGATGTCGAGACGCGATGCGATGTGTTAGAGTGGATGGTTATACTGCTGAATTTGCCTTAAGTTCGTGCCTCAAAAAGCCATCAATGGTAGTATTATCCGAATTCTGTAGAAAGACTCTCCAAACGAAGTCCTTCTAAGGACTTTGACTTTCCAAACGGAGGACACATGATCACCGAGAAGGACAGTTGGTCATTATTACTCAGAGTACCATCTAAATCAAAAGGGATGTGAGTTTGGAGTGCTTCTTTAATTCAACTACAAAGGAGCACACCCAAATTCCATCAACTCGACTTCGACGTCACTGAACAATGCCGCAGAGTATGAAGCATGTATTCTGGTTACAAGCCGCCATTGCACTTTAACATGTAAGAGATTCCGGATTATGTGATTCCTCACTCATCATAAACTAGATTTTCGGTGGATGGAAAGTACGAAGTGAAAGCCTTGCTCCGTATCACTCCTATCTTGGAACATTGCATCCCAGCATAGTACGAAGTCGAATAACACTAGCGCTACGACGAGCGAAGACAATCAATTCGCAGATTCAACTAGCCAAAGCTCGCATCCATTGGTGCGAATTCGAGTTTTACGTCGACAGCGTCTATTTCATTAACGAAGACAAGAACCAGCATACGTCTGCACGTTTAGCATGGAAACAAATAGGTGCCCAACCCTCATCCGATAAGTAGCCATGGTACCAAAACATCAAAGACTACCTAGAAAACTGGTGAAATTACCCTCTAGTGTACAAAAATGCAAGCAAAGAGCTCTAGGCATCCGCTATCTCAATCCTACTAAAGGCGGAGAACTCTACAAGTGACCAAACATAGGTCTTCACTGCTTTGCTGAACTCAACAAGTGTAGGCAAAACAATCATTGAGCACGTCCAGACGGATTTGTGGCCACAATGAATATAGGCTCCTGTCTCTAGATCATCAAGTGGGATAATTTTGTACTGGACCACCATGGAAAGGGATTGCACGTGCAACACGTCCATACATGCGACACCCATGCCTAAATGACTCAATATGCACAAGTATGTTCCTCTTTGTCTATCCCACATTTGTCTCATCCGTGGCCTGTCTCTACATAGGGAATCATATAATGGGAAGATTACGCGCCCGGGCAAGAAGGTCATGAATTCATACTTTGTGGCCATAGATTATTCACAAAGTGGTCATAGCAGCGTAACATATGCTGTCCAGCGCGAGCACTGTGGCAAATTCATAGAAAACAACATCATTTGTCGCTATGGAGTCCCTCACGAAATCTTAGTGGCAACGGCACCCACTTATCAAGCAGAATGTTCACTGACCATAAGGCACAAAGCCAATGTAGGGCAGTTGAAGCAAGCTAACGAAAATCTTAAAAATTATCTCTTAAGATGACGGAAAATTACTCGTATTGCGGCAAGTAAGCTACACTTCGAGCTCTTGGGGTACAGGTCCTCTATTCGCACTTCAACTGGAGCTATACTCCTTTCTTACTGGTCTTTCGTGTCGAAGCTGATTCAATAGTATAGAACTAGAGATCCCGACTACACGAATTATCTCCATATAAAGTAAGCGCCTAGAGATGAGAATGGCGTAAGGGCAAGACTTCGACAGCTAACTTATTGCTCATCGTGAAAAACGCGTACACAAAGCCAGGCTTTTGATCTCGTCATGTGCCGTGAGATCCCAAAGGTTCTGAACGGATATCTTCAATCAGCAGTCCTAATTGGGAAAGTCTTAACATGTTCAAAAAGATCTTGGCCAAAAGGGATTTTCAACCTAATGCATGAATGGTGATAATAATCTACAGCCTCACCAACTTAGAACCAACTCAAGAAGTACTACGTCTAAGGCATACCGCGCATCACGTCTCAGCCCAAAACATAGTACCATGCATCAGTATCTAGGACTGGCCTGATTTCCTTATGGGATACGTAGGTAGCCTCCCCTAGGGCTGGGCACAATAACAAGGCCTAATTGTTTTAGGGATTAGCAATGAACAACAGTCAAGCGGCAACCTGGGTACAAGTTTTACTTCAGAACATGCTTCAAATAAGTCTAACGCAAAATGACTTTAGAAAATTAGCAATGCAAGTTGTATCATTACCACTTGTAATAAAAATGAAATAGACAACTACATTCAACTACAATGAACAAAGAAACCGGTCAAAAAAACTCTAAAGAGACCGTTAAAACAACAGATTTTAATTTGGATCGACGAGCTCTTCAGACAGGAAACTCAGTGCCAACGACCTAAGTTCCGTGTAATGCAGGATGCCTAAAACACACTGCAGTCTTAAGGACACTGAAATCACATAACAATTCGAGTATTGCCCGCACATCACCAAAGGTGATAGCTTTAGTGAACTCCCTAGTGAAGTCGCCAAAAAACAGTACGGGCTCCGGGGGGTACAATTTAAGGGCGGGTCAATTTGTTTGCTAGAATTGAATTTTTGCTTTTGCATATTGTGAGTATGCCTGGAGTTGTGTGTTTATACTCGAAATGAGTAAAGGAAGTCGCCACTRCACTTCTTTAAGGAAGTTGCGRAACTCGTTTTAAGCCTTGCCTATAATTGCATAAAGCAAGGCAAAGCACTCAATGTTTGGTAGTGCACCAAACGTTTGGATTAGGGGACAAGGATAAGGGTGAAGTAGTGCATAGCACCCCCTCACATCTAGCGGCCTCTACTCAATTATTGCGAGTTCATTGTCCGAAAGACAACAACAAATAGTTTTCCGTTTTAAACCCTAAGYATGCAAAATTACTAGGCAAGTTATTTAACAGAATACTATRCAAATAGTGTCTAGTTTGTTGTGGCATATGTTGTTAATTCTGTATTTCGGGAGCCTAATGTCGGTTGTCCATAGTTATCTTATTAAGCGTGAAACAAGAAATTTGCAGGTCTAGGTTAGAGCATATTATAGTTGTGAGACAAGCATTCAAGCACTCGTACGAGGAATTTAAAGTTATGCCTTAAGGTTGCTTTTAATTTGAATCGTCAAATCGTTTGTTAATCAATATTACATGCAAATTACATAGAAAATCGAATTTCTAAACAAGCATGCAATAGGGGGTTTAGAACTGAGACGTTGGCCTCAAACCTACCTCGCAACACGATGTCGAAGACCAAGGATGCAACTTCAGAACCTTAGGAACCCTTGTTGAACCTTTAGAACCCTTGAAAACCTCCTAGATCTATTGCAAAAGAACTTTGAATATGCTTTTACGTGTTTGAATTGTGTTTGAAAGTGTTAGAAAGTGTTTAATAAGTGTTTGTGAGAGAGAGTGAGAGAGAGTTGGACGAGTGAGAGAAAGAGGCCAAGCATTCGTCCAAAGGATTTGTTAAATGAATAGAGGGGCACCCTATTTATAGGCAAGGGTCAAAATTGGCCAAAACAGACAATTTTTGGGCGCAATTACGCCCAAAACTGGTCGTAAAAGCGCCCAAAATGGGCATAATTGCGCCTGGTATTAGCTTGCATTATTTCGGCCGATTTACCTTGCCTCGAATAGTGGATTGCGATGAAATAATATTGTACATTAATCATACGTGATTTTATATGATTACGGTCTGATATTATTGCGATTGCGACGGATATTATTGCGATATTCGGGATTTCTTTACCTCGATTAGTGAGATTGTAATGAAATAATATCGTAATATAATCCTATAAAATAAATACATGATTTTATACGATTATAGTTGATATTATTGCGATTATGGCTGATATTATCACGAAGCTCCAGATATTTGGCTTCCTTGGAACGCGTGTCTCGAGGCAAAATATCCCGGGATGGCCCGCTTTGCTCGGTTTTGCGTTTTTTCTTAAGAAATTCATAAATATTAAACCATAAATCGAAAAATTATGGAAAAAATATTTAAAACTTCCTTGTGAAAAATATTTTGTGCTAAAATTTCGTGAATGTTGGAATTGTTTTCATAATTTAATTAATCATCGCAAAATTAATTAAATTATTGAAATTTCCGAAAATTGTCAAAAATGCTTAGAAAAATTCAGAAAAATCCCAAAAAAAGTCTAGAAACATGTTTAAGAATAAGTTAAAATTATTTGAAAATTAAAACTTATGTTTTGAGGTACGAAATACCTGGAAGAGGTGTCTGGTTAAAGGGAATCTGCCTTTTTAGGGCATATCAAGGTCATAGTATAGCTCTCTCGATTTTGCTTGTGTGTTGCGAGGGGTGTCTTATCATTGGCCATTTTGGGCTAGGGACAAATGTATGCATCTACACCAATCCTCCTGTGTTAGCTCCTTCTCGCCCTAGGCATCCGTTACGGCTCTATCTTACAACAACAAGCACTGCCGCTGAAGCAACGCTCGCTCAAGAAATCGACAACAAGGAAAATGTTATCTACTACCTCATTAAGAAGTTCCTTTCATACGAGGAACGATACTCTGCTCTAAATAAACTATGCTTGGCTTTAGTATGGGCATCGCGAAAGCTTCGACATTACTTGCTCACACATACCGTACATATCGTATGCAAAGGGGATCGATCCTCTGAAATACGTCTTTGAAAAGCATGTAGTCAACGGACGCATGTGTAGATGGATGGTTATACTTGCCGAATTTGACCTTAAGTTCGTGCCTCAAAAAGCCATCAATGGTAGTATTATCTCCGAATTCTTAGAAGACTCTCCAAACGAAGTCCTTCCTAAGGACTTTGACTTTCCAAACGAGGAACACATGATCACCGAGGAAGACAGTTGGTCATTATACTTCGATGGTCCATCTAATCAAAAGGGATGTGGAGTTGGAGTGCTTCTAATGTCACTACAAGAGGAGCACACCCCAATTTCCATCAACTCGACTTCGACGTCACTAACAATGCCGCAGAGTATGAAGCATGTATTCTGGGATTACAGGCCGCCATTGCACTTAATGTTAAGAGATTCCGGGTATATGGTGATTCCTCACTCATCATAAACTAGATTTTCGGTGGATGGAAAGTACGAAGTGAAAGCCTTGCTCCGTATCACTCCTATCTTGAGAACATTGCATCCCACATAGACGAAGTCGAATACACCTACCTACGACGCGAAGACAATCAGTTCGCAGATGCACTAGCAAAGCTCGCATCCATGGTGCGAATTCCGAGTTTAGTGACCCAAGCGTCATTAGTCATTGAACGAAGACAAGAACCAGCATACGTCTGCACTTTAGATGAAACAAATGAGGTGCCCAACCTCGATCCGAAAGAGCCATGGTACAAAGACATCAAAGACTACCTAGAAACTGGTGAATACCCTTCTAGTGTAACAAAAATGCAACAAAGAGCTCTAAGGCATCTCGCATCTCAATACCTACTTAAAGGCGGAGAACTCTACAAGTGCCACTACATAGGTCTTCACATGCTTTGCATGACTCAACAAGTAGGCAAAACAATCATTGAGCACGTCCATGACGGGATTTGTGGCACCAACATGAATAGTAGGCTCCTGGCTTCTAAGATCATCAAGTTGGGGTAATTTTTTACTGGACCACCATGGAAAGGGATTGCATGCAACACGTCCATACATGCGACACTTGCCTAAAATACTCAAATGCACAGTATGTTCCTCCTTTTGTCCTATCCACATTTGTCTCTCCGTGGCCTTTCTCTACATAGGGAATCGACATAATAGGGAAGATTACGCCGCCCGGGCAAGGAGGTCATGAATTCATACTTGTGGCCATAGATTACTTCACAAAGTGGGTCGAAGCAGCGTCATATGCCTAGCTCCAGGCGAAGCACGTGGCAAAATTCATAGAAAACAACATCATTTGTCGCTATGGAGTCCCTCACGAAATCATTAGTGGCAACGGCACCCACTTTCAAGCAGAATGTGTCATCACCATACAGGCCACAAGCCAATAGTGCAGTTGAAGCAGCTAACGAAAATCTTAAAAGAATTATCTCTAAGATGACGGAAAATTATCGAGATTGGCGGCAAAAGCTACACTTCGCTCTATGGGGTTACAGGTCCTCTATTCGCACTTCAACTGGAGCTACTCCTTTCTTACTGGTCTATGGTGTCGAAGCTGTTCAACCAGTAGAACTAGAGATCCCGACTCTACACATTATCCTATAAAGTAAGCTCCTAGAAGTGGAATGGGTAAGGGCAAGATTCGACGAGTTAACTTTGCTCGACGAAAAACGGCTAGCAGCTTTGCGTCATGTGCAAGCATCCCAAAAGAGGGTCGAACGATACTTCAATCAGCGAGTCCTAATTGGGCAGGTCCTTACATTGTCAAAAAGATCTTGCCAAAAGGGGAATTTCAACTAATGGACATGAATGGTGATAATATCTACAGCCTCACCAACTTAGACCAACTCAAGAAGTACTACGTCTAAGGCATACACGCGCATCACGTCTCAGCAAAACAATAGTACCATGCATCAGAACTACGGATGGCCTGATTCCTTATGGGATACGTAGGTAGCCTCCCCCTAGGGCTGGGCCACAATAACAAGTGCCTTATTTGTTTTGGGATTAGCAAGTGAACAACAGTCAAGCGGCACTTGGACGAAGTTTTCTTCAACATGCTCAAAGTTAACGCAATGTATAGAAAAGCAATGCAAGTTTGTAATCTATTACCACTTGTAATTAAAATTGAGCAACTACTACAACTACAAAAATGAGCAAAGAAACCGGTCAAAAAACTCCAAAGAGACCGTAAAACAACGGTTTTTTATTTGGTCGGGCTCTTAGGTTTAAGAGACCGGTTGTAATTTGCAGTCTCTAAAGCCCATCTATGAGATCGGTGTAAATTAAAACCGGTGTCTTTAGTTGGAAGTGTAAGAGACCGGGTTTAGATGGTAACCGGTTTCTTTGCTCTATGGAAAAAAAAGTCTGATGTACTGACTGTGTTGTCACTTGTCAGTACATCACATGCGTTGGCTGGCATGTAATCTTTATCAAGTTTTAAGGATTTCAAAATACTACATATAATTGAATATTTTCAGATTTTTGTACAATACTTACAAGTACTAACATAAAAATTACTTGTATAACAAAATGTAAAATACAAATACTACCAATATAATATACACCTACTATAAATGTATAGCACAAGAGCTACCACTATCTACATCTACCCAATCTCATCTCTTCAGTTGTATTATCTTCAAGCTCCATCCTGTTCAAAACCAAAAATCCCAAACATAATTATACAAACACACAAACGAATATGACAATAACAAAATAAATGCTAGTACATCAAACGAAATAAAATAATTTGACAAATAAAGCTACAATCAAACAGCAAAAAAAAAGTAAAATCAAATATATCAAGATAAACACACGGAATGCACACAAAAAATTTGAAGAACACAATATTACTCAAAAAAACAAAACTCAAAAACGAAATCTATAATATCAAAAAGCACATTCTAATCCAAAAACAAAAAAAAGCAACTTAAAATCGAAAACTCCCCTTGTAAATAAATCGAAAAACCTTGAAATCAAAAATGCACATGCAAAAAAAAAAAAAAAAACCCTAAAAATCAAGATCCAAAAAGACAAAAACAAAGTCGAAAAAATCAAAAACAAAACGATACACCTGAAAATAATACTCAAAAATCGAAAAGCAAAGATCTAAAAACTCAAAATTTTCGGAAAACCAAAAACATAAAATCAAGAAAAAGCTAATAAAATCGAAAAAACAGGGAAAAAAGAAAAACCAGAAAACAAAACTCAAAAATCGAAAACCCAGATCTCTAAAAACTCGTAATCGGAAAACAAAACAAAATCGAACAACATCCAACAATTAAATTAAAAAACAAAAATGAAAAAAAAAGCAAACAGATCTATAAACTTGAAATTGAAAAAACCCAAAAATGAAATTAGAAAAATAACGAATATCCCAAAAGCAAAAAGAAAATATGCAAAAAATTAAAAATTTACCAGTAAGAATTCCTTTGAAAAACGAGCAAAGCCTGCTAATCGAACATCAAACGATTAAAAATAAAGCGAAATGGCCTTTGATATGCAGGAACTTAGAGAAATGAAAGCAGAAGAGTGGAGTGGTATGATTTGAAGGTTTGAGAAATCAAAGCAGAGAGGAGAGAGATGAGAGAAGTGAGGCTGTGACTTGTGGAGCGTGAAAAAAATGGGGAGAGATAAGATGATAGAAATCAGATGTGTGTTTAATAAGTAAAAAAAAAAAAAAGTTAGTTCTAGAGTGTCCACAGTGTTGTATCCGACTATAAAATGGGTTTGCGTTAATAATATAAAAAAATTGTAATACGAAGTACAATATAACAAACCGGTTTTTAAATGGGCGGTCTCTTACATCTATGTAAGAGACCGATTTTGTATAATCGATCTTTTATATGTGGATTTAAAGGACCGGTTAAGAGAAATAATTGATTTTTACAAATGGTGATTTTTCCCATTTTTGTAATAGTGTACAACAATACAAAAGGAAACTTCAAGCTCCAAGTTCAGTTATTACATGCAATGGCGGCTCGCAGGCCAATTGCTTTATTAACTCATAAATAAACAAACATGAAATTAAACAAGAGTTGTGGAAAAAAACAATCACACCTTCCTCTCCTCTTCTTGCTCCTTGGCATCATCCTTCCTTGCACCTGAGCTCTCACCTTTAGGCTTCCTCACCCATTTGCGTCTCTTGGGTCTATCCTCCGCAACAACCTTCCCTTTTCCTTTAGCATCACTTTCAAGCACATCTTTAGGCCCAAGTCTTCTTTCAGTAACATTTGAGTAAATCCTCAAAGGAGGAAGTCTTTCAAGCCTACACCAAATTTGCACCTTCGTAGGACAAAGTCTGTCCTTAGCAGAAACAGCTCTAGACTTAGCAGCAGGGGTCTCAATAGAGTCACAGCCCAGTCTCTTACTCTTGGCATGGTCCTTCTTCTCCGCACGTCTTGCCTCAACACGGCCCATCACATTAGTGGCATTCATCCAGACACGGTAAWGAGCAGAAATRTTGTGGTCACCTCGAGCAAGTGGGGTCACCTCAAGTGTAGAATGGGATTCTCAYTATTTCTCCCATTCTATTGCATTGCCCGAATGCAAACACTTGTCCTCAGGTCGAACTGTGTTAACAGCGGGAATATGCTGAACTTTCCCAAATTGCCTCATCACCCTTGAAGGGAAATAAAAGTTCAACGTGGTAAAGCTAGCCACACGCATATATGGAGACGAGCGAGTTTGCACCATACTCCTAATACCCCACCAAGGGACAGTCCACTACACGAGAATGCCACGGTCAACAAGAATAAGAATCCACTCATGCTGAGATTTGTTGACATGGACCCTCTTACGGGAAAAGAATCCCTTAGCAGAGTATTTGACGAGATTCTAGGGCGCCTCAACTAGGGTCAAATGCTCCATCAGCCAAATCTGTCAAAAAACAGCAGCATGTGCAATATTTAGTCATCACATCAATATACAAGCAATAATATTTGTATAAATACAATATTTTTCAAATATTCAGACAAAAATATTGTATCTGCAGCAAAATGAGGCATCCAGACAAAGGTGCATGCGCATCCTTTTTAAGACAGTCAAGCATCATGAATAACTCCCCGTGCACAACGGCATAGGAGTACGACTAGCCTCGCATTGCTCAAAAATAGAAATTATGCTAGCATGACCAACATTCYGATTTCCATGAACAAATAAGAAGCGCGCAAACAAGCAAATCATAATTGCACGTCTACGGTAAACTCTACGGCAAGAGGCATCACTGGCAATGTAATCAACTAAGGCAAGCAAGTTAATTTCCTGACCATGCATTATGCTCYTGAAACAGTTGGGCTAAGTCTCAAATATCGCTCGTATTCATCAACAAAGTGATCAGCAATATTAGGGATACAAGGGAGACTTACAACAGGCCAAGCAATAATAGCACCAAGCTCTTCAGGCAAACGAACAATTTCCTT
>SNQN01007477.1:0-13222 GCA_008642245.1 Bassia scoparia | reverse complement strand
AGGCATATTTACACAAACACTCGAGTCTAAGCTAGAGTCGAGTCAAGTCAAGTCAAGCAAAAGTCAACAAATAAGTCTAAATAGGTCTAAGCTGTGTCCTAAAATCAACCAATGCAAAGCTAGGGTCACCCCCCTTCCCTACAGGTGACAGGTACATCTACTGCTCGAGGCACACCAAAAAGCTGAGTGAAGCTAGCACTTGCAAAGTAGACWCGTCCAACAACTCATCTGGGAAAGAAACTAAAGAAGGGGTCCTTGGTACTATGAATTGAGTCTGAGGTCTGGGCTGAGAACAAGAAGTCGAAGCGCCGCTTGTGAACCTTGTGTCCGACGAGGTTGAAGTCCTGCACCGATTGAAGACTGGTCTCATCCGCACATCGRCGTAGTCGTRAACATCCTCATCCTCACCCTAACGAACCTGCAAAAGTTTCCTCAAGTGAGAAACAYGTTCCTGACCCCACAAAGGATAAAAATTACAAGATTTGGTGCACTTCTAGAGTCTCTCAGCTGGCCATAGGAGTATCTCCAAACATCTATCACTCCTAGCAGCCTCAAAAAGCCTGCCCGAGGCATCTGTTTCACAAGTCAAGCAAGTCAGCACATGAGTGAATATTGGAATAAAAAGACAAAATCAAGCAAATAAAGCGTCCCCTACCTGACCAACGCAAAGGGCATTGAGTTCTAAGCGTGTCTAGTAACTAGAGGGGCAGGCTCAAAAAACTCGTTCGAGCCAGGACGAATCCTCAAGTCAAAAAAGGGGATCTCTCCGTGGTCGTGGTCAGGCTGCACAAGCCAAGCTAAAGTTAGTGCACAACTAACGGAAAGCAAATGTAAAGAAAAGGTGTTGATACACAAGACTCATACCTCGGCAACTAGCTCGACTCGGGGGGCTAAACGCTCTTCGATAAAGCGCTCATAGGCGCCCTAACCCCTAGCACCGCCTACTAGAAATTCGTCTTCAGGCGACTGCTTTTAGCGACCGATTTTTAGTCGTCGCTATTACGACCGTTAGTGTAGACACCCAAATGTGTCTCCCAAATGAGTAATTGATGATGAAACATACCACGTTTCGTGATCGATTCGATTCCGAAAAGACGCAGCTGAACTCGTAATATGTGAATTCACACTTGAAATCATGAGGCAAAGGTCAAACAAGAGGCCAAAAGAATTTTCTTAATCATTTTCTATTTTTCGGAATTTTCTATTAACTATAAGATTTTTAAAATAATTTATATTGGTGATCTCCATAATTTCCGCTTTCATTGCATTCTTCTCATTTTTCTGAGTTCGCCAGTTTTTTAGATTATTTTTCCGATTTTTCTACAATTTTCTATGAATTTTGCAATATATACAATATCAAAATACGTGGGAATACGCAGAAAATACGGAAAATACCAAAAAAAATACACGGAACGTTTCGGAATCCTCTAGAACTCCTAGAATCGTATTTCTTGGAGGAGGGGATGTCTAGATTATCCGTAATCTTGTAGAATAAGAAAAATCTTGAAATAAGGCAAGATCGTTGAACGTATATAGCTCAAAGGAGCGTATATACGCCCCATGAGCGTATATACGCTCAGGTATATACGCTCATCAGCATGAGCGTATATATGCTCTTGTATATACGCTCACCATGAGCATATATAGTCCCCCCCAGCGTATTACGCTCACTTTTTCCTCTTCGCGCCTATAAATACGGCCTTGCCTCTCGAGTTCTGAACAACTTTCACGACCCAACACTTCACGACTTCAAAACCTTCACATAGTCTCTTGTCCATACACATACACATTCAAATACGAGTTTTGGCGCCCTTTTCAATTCGATTCAACGAACGAATCAAGGTATAACTCTGAGATTATCACTGTCTCAAATTCGTTTTTGTTACACTTATTATATTATTTATTTCATCTTTGACAATTTATATAGCTTATCGTTATTGTCAATACTAACATGTTTATTTCTTGATTAGCAATTCGATCAAAGGGTTTCTTTTTAGTTTTTTTTAACGATTGTTTATTTGCAGAGACAAGGTGAGAAGGATACACATGTATTATGCTTTATCAACCTTTGTCTTCATGTTTCATTTGTATTTTTTGTCAACTTGTATATATTGCTTAAACAGACCGGAATTCAATTGCTTATCACATTGAATTCAGATTAATCATGGACGACCGGTTTCTAGGACACTTATTAATATTGACTAACAATCAATGATCGCTTAATCCATGGTAAAGATTGTTTGTACATAATAGCAACCCACCTAGTATATAGGTTAGTGTGCTTTCAAGATCAAATCGATAGGTTTTCTTGAATTCAATTGTTATGACTTATGGAACTACAATGAGACGAGTAGAGCCGCTACATGCGGGCGATTGGGTTACTGATTCAATCTGTACCATGTCCCCGAACCCACACTTTGGTTACTGGACTATTTGAGGGCCATTAGTTTGGCACCAATGTTTCGGGCGTCCGTGATTAACCTGTATAGGCACGGTGGTGATCCCCTCACTGCAACAACACCCCAATGCATTCACATGCGGATTCCATGGCTCAATTCATGATACTGAAGCTGAGGTCAACCCCGAAGGGGGGGGGGGGGTGAAGCCTTACAATTAGCGACCGACTTTCAGTCGCAACAATTAGCGACGATTAATTGGTAGCTAAAAGCCTATTAGCAACCGATAAATCGGTCGCTAAGGCACTAACATTGGTGGGTTGAGCTTTGCCTATTAAAAACATTAGCGACCGAAGTATGGTCGCTAATAGCGACCGAGTTCACAATCGGTCGCTATTTTAAAAAAAAAATAAAAACAAAATCTCAAAATATTAACTCTAAAAACCGACATACTCTCACTCTTCCTCTATCCTCACTCGGCAATTACCCAAAAAATTCAAACCCCCAAAACAAAACTCTCACTCCTCCCTCTAACTCTACTCGCGTCCTCTGGCATCCCTCCGACATCTCACTCCTCCCTCTAACCTCTTTCTCCCTCTCCTTTTCCCTCTTTCTCTCTCTCCTTCTCCTCTCCTCTCTCTCCTTCTCCTTATCTTCCTTTGCGAGCAACACCGTACGCCCACACACCACTGCCACCTGCGGCGGTGCAAGGCAGCAGCAGCAGAAAGGCGCGGCAACTCCGACCACCAGCCGTCCTTCTCTCTCCTCTTCCCTTTGTTCCTTTGTGCCCAAATCTTAAGGTATAAACCCTAAACCTCCAAATTGATTTCTAATCAATTTTATTTGATGAGTATGCATAAATATTGTGTTTTAATCATGTTTTGATTATATTATAAAGCTGGAAATTTGTTTTGGATTGTTTAATTGAGATTATGAGATTTTAAGTTAGGGCTTAATTAAAGAGGGAACTTTTATGAAATTAATGTATGTTTTTATGGAATTGATTATTAGCATTTTTGAGTTCTAAATTCTGAATAGAATGTTGCAATTTTTTAAGTTAGATTACCCAAATTCTCATTTTTTCTAATTCTAAAATCTGAAAATCAAATCTTTGTATTTGGGTACTATTACTTGTATAAGGCATGTATGGATATTCAGAATTGTGATTTCACTTTAAAATGAAAATTATATAACTGGGTCATCTTTGTAATCTTTGAGGAACTTTGTCATCTTTCAATCTATTGTGCAGGGGACTTCACTATTGACCGAGTCTAACTGGGTCAAAGTTTATGTTGCTTTGTAGTATAGTAGATTGTCATGTATCATAGTGCTTCATCATAATACTTTTGTTTAATAAGCAAGGAATACTTTTTTATTTTTGACTAGGAAAATAAGTAAAGGAAAGCAAAAACAAAGCAAAAACACTTAACTAAGTCCTTGCACTACTTGTAACAGATAAGCATGCTTTTGTTTAATAAGGAATACTTACAGTTATTATTTTTCTCTCCGTTTAAAAATCAAATATGTGTGATTACTTTAATTTTATTTATATCTAGACTAATATTTTGGCAAAATTCATTGCAAGTTTACTTTGAGTTTTGTCAAATTCAAAACAATTCAAATTTTTGAAGGGGATTTGTTTTATGTACGAATACACGCCATTGTAGCCTCATCATCAAGGATAGTCATTTCTTTATTTTACGTTTTGTTTGATTTAGAATTGAAAAGGTTTAATTTTGTGTTTTTGAGGTTTTCAATTTTGACTTCGAAGGTTTGTGATTTTCATTTTGAGTTAGGGTTTTAGTTGATTCCGGTAATCTTGATTTCAATTTTTGAGTGCTTGAGTGTGAATTTTATGGTGATTAGATTTGAAATATTTTAGGGAAATTTCTTATTAGAATATTAGCAAATCTGCAAACTTGCAAACTWGATTCAAATATTATTGATAAGAAATGGAGAAGCAAACTAGGGAATTCTTCTCAACACAGATCAAAACCAAATTTGTTTCATGAAAATGAGCATTGCTCGAGTGATAAGTGGATACTTTTGGATGAATGGATAGGCTCATGTGTGCTKTATGATGGTAAGCCATCTGTCGATGTAAATGAAGGGTATCTTTCAGATTACAATCGAGGGGATGATTATGATGAGAAGGTCAATCCATGCTAATCTAGAATCACAAGTACAAGTAGATAAATATAGATATTTCTTGCATTCTGTACCTCATTAATTATTATGATTGCTTGAATTTCAGCTCACTGATAACTATTTTACTCGACGCAGAATAGCGAAGAATTCTAAGAAACCAAAAAGCTTGGAGTCCAGCAGAAGACGACTTAACAATATACGTTCTACTTGACCAGCCAGGCAGGTTTTATTTTCACTTCAGTCTCCTATTTGTTATATAAAACAGTGGCTATAATATGTATTCAATACCTTTGCAGGTTGTGAGATTACTATCATGGTAGGCTCGYCATCATTGTACTCCTCACGAGACAAAAAATWAAGCTACAAGTTTTTTTCTCCTCCTTTTCTCAYTGTTTAATGATGAGACCCTCAGTGTGAAAGTTGTGTTTTGTGATAATTTAAAAAACATTGTGATAAGGGAAATGASCAAAAAGGTTATAACCATTTGATTGAAAGGAGTCTTATTGCCTCCATATAACCAATGCTTCGTTCAATTTGCTATTAAACTGAAAGTCTCAAACTATTGTGAGTCAAACTTCTAAAAATAGGCTAATAGTCCCAAGACATATTTTGACATACACCCATATATTAACCACTTCAAAATTGCAAGAAAACACTTTTTTTCTCTTTAAGTTATGACATGAACAATTTGGTCTTCTTGCATATAAAATTTAAACTTTAAAAGTCTTTACAATTTGTTGATTTTGACATTGAAGCTTTTTTCAACTCTTTACCTTTTTTTAAATGGTTGATGACATTTTTATATGCCAAAATCATCTTTAGCTACTCACCAACAAAATTTTTGACATTTATAAGGTTGATTTTGGCATAGAACTCGACGGATTGAAGAGTTGTAAGCTGTGTAAGATTTACCTCTTGCAATTCTTCACATTTTTTAGATTACCGTTGAAGGTCAAATTTCTTTATTCACTTTTCATTTGAATTTTAGACTAAAACAAAGCAATTGGACGGATGTACAGAATAATATGAGTGTATTTTCCTAAAGTTTTGATTTTTAGTATGTTTATTTGTTTTTTAATTGATTAATTTTTTTTTTTTTGCTGAATTCCTTTGTTGTAGGAGCTGCTAAGGTTGACATATGAGGTAATCAAAGAGTCTTTATCCGAGTTTGACGTTTGTTGGCTTTTTTTTGATTAATTTTCCCATTTTAATTTTTGCATATTTCTTTTACGAGTAATATTTTTGCTCCATTTTAGTTTTGGAAACATTCCTCTGATAGCTGCTAATTGATCCATGATTGTTTTTTTAGATCCTGACTGATGCAGCCTTGCTGAAAGTCTATAACGACAAAACTAGAGATATGAAGGATTATGTCAACTTCAGGTTTGTGTATTGTCATTTTCAGCATTTACTTCAGCACCTAAGTAAACTATAACTTAATGTAATCCTTTTTATCAGGGATCTCGGGCTAAGGTTTTTGAGCAAGAGGTCATCAATTTCAGAATGACTGAAGCTGCAATATATTTTTCCAGTATATGTTCAATCATAGCTCCAAATGATCATTACATGATGCCGAGAGATTCTTGTTTCGTTATTTTATTAGTTAGCGTAGTATCAACTACAGCAATGAGAAGCTTGTAGAAGGAGAGAAAATTGCACAGGCAAGATATCTCAATATCAAAGAGCAACAACTTAAATTGCCGGCTAACCTAGCTTAGTATTATGGTGACTGTGTTAGATAGTGATCAAAAGATTTAGTTGGATAGTGTTTATCTAAATTGTTTTTGTCCTATTCTTCTATTGTGTCTTTTGCTTGTATTTGAAGAAAATACATACATACTTGTTTTTTTTTCATCTGTATTTTGTTTAGGCTTTTGGGAATTCATACATGTAATTATAACCATGTCAAGTGTGAAAATAATGTGTATTTGTCGATTAAATAATGACACTGTAGAACACCTGAAAATGTGTCTCCCCAAATGAGTAATCCGTGATGAACAATACCGCGTCTCGCATTTGTTTCGACTCAGAAAAGATGCCTTTGAACTCACGAAAGTTGGAATAACGTAAGGTCGTACTCGAATTATTGAGCAAAGGTCACTTACAAGGCAAACATTTTTCTTTCGGTTTTCTCGATAAACTCAAAGGATTTCAAAGGTTTTCAAACAAATTACGCTGGCGATTCTCGTGCTTTTTGATTTCCATCATGTGCGTCACATTTTCTGAATCCGCCATATTTTAAATTATTTTTCTGATTTTTTTTCTATGATTTCTATGAATTTTGCAATGTTTAAATACGCAGAATACGCAGAGAATACGTGAATAATTAGAAAATACCGGATAACGTGGAAACCTTCTAGAACATTTTAGAAATCTTGCTGGAGGAGCAAGGGTGTCTAGGTGCGTCGAATCAAGGGAAATCACGAATAAAATCGGAGGAAATCAAAACATATCGAGGTTTTTGGAAATATATATCGAAGTATTTTGAGCGTATATACGCAGGTGATGAGCGTATATACGCTCAGCAGGAGCGTATATGACGCTCCTCAGGTGCTGCGTATATAGTCGCTCAACAATACCTTAGTTTTTGCCAAAACTCAATGGAACATGAGAAGCGTATATACGCTGGATGAGCGTATATTACGCTCCCCATGAGGCGTATATACGTCATCCCAGCGTATATACGCAGGGTTCCTTGCTCCAAATTTGCCTCGTGCTATAATACCCCTTTGCCTTGCTCAGTTCGGGAGAGGCACAATTCACGCTTGAAACCTTCACTTGATACGACTTTCAATACATTCACACTGACACAAGTCACGAGACACATCTATCACTCTCAAACACTCAAACACATTCGATTTCAATTCAAAGCATCGATTCTCTTCGAATCAACAGCGAAATAAGGGTATAATTGAGATTACTCACCAAAAACCTTTCTTTCACTCTTTTTCAATTCCTTTTGTCTTTTAATTTGATTAACCATTATTTTGATTTTAATTCAATTAAAGCAATGTAGAAAACTCACTGTTAATCGTTTCATGTAAATATGTAGATTTTTTCATATTTTTTATTGTTTCCATGGGTTTTTGGTTTTTATTATTATAACATATACTATTGTCAATACTAACGGTTTGTTGTCTCAATTAGCAATTCAATCGAAAGGCGATCCTTTAGTTTTGTTCTAACGTTTGATTGTTTGCAGTGACAAGGTGAGGAGGCACATATACATATTATTATGCCTTACTAACCTTTGTTTTTCATGTCTCGTTTGTATATATATCTTCTATCACACTTGTATATATTGCTTAAAAAGACCGAATTTAATCGCTTGTCACATTAAAAGTCAGATAATCACGGACGACCGGTTTTCTAAGCACCTTATTAACATTGACTAACAAAAAGTGATCGCCTTATCCATTGTAGAAGTTTGGTTTTGTTCATAATAGCAACCCACCTAGTAATCAATGCACTTTCAAGTAAATCAAATAGGCTTTTTGAATTCAATTGTTATGATTTATGGAACTACAATGAGACCGAGTAGAGGCCGCTACATGCGGGGAATTGGTTACAGATCTGATTCGTACCATGTCCCCGAACCCACGCTGGTTACTTGATTGGACGTGGGCCATTAATTTGGCACCAAGGTTTCGGGCGTCCGTGAATAACCTATATAGGCACGGTGGCGATCCCTCAATTCGACAGACACACCCCAACTGCATTCACATGCGGATCCATGGCTCAACTCATGACACTGAAGCTGAGGTCAAGCCCTTGCCTAAGGCGGGGCGAAGCCCTACAGTTTTTTGGCGACTTCACTGGGGATAATCACCATTTGGTGAGTGGACAGACTTGAAAGTCTCGTAGTTCCATATTCATAAATCAATTGAATTTTGCTTGTGACCCTCGAATAGGGTCATGTCTAGGACCTTGGTCCAATATGGGCATGTTCTATGCTCGAGATCACTTAAGGGGGGATTTTATTTTTGGTTGCATGTGTTAATTGATCACAATGGCTAAGGTTATCCTATCCCCGCCCATGCCGCGTATACACGTGTTACTAGATGCGTGTATATAAGGGGTATTCTCGCCATACATCACCAATATTGTGGTGGTGAAATGGACCCAGCTCTACTCTTAGGCATGATACATCTATCAGACTTAACCAAGCCGACTTATAGTTCACTTAGATCCTGACCTTAAGTGAGTAATTGGTTTTTGTATTTCAAATAATGTGCTTGTTAACTTGTGACTCTTTGTTCAGTCCAATTTCTTAACCACAACTCAGCCCAGTCCTTAATCATGGTTCTGGTCTAAGACAATGAGTTTGTTGATCCATTAGGCATTCCAATTCAATTCAATTTCAAACTCCATTCGAGCCTAGAATCTGACCTAGGTTCGATTCCAATCCAAGAGTCTTAAATCTGACTTAGATTCGACCTTTTTGAACCTTAAACCTAAATTAGGTTCAATTCAGTCTCAATTCAAGAACCTTAAGTCTGAATTAGTCCAATTCAATTTCAAACCAAGAGCCTTGAATCTGAATTAGGTTCGCTTCAACTCAACCTTAAAACTGAACTAGGTTCGATCATGACTCAACCCTAGGAACTTTGATCAAGGCTAGGCCATACAATTTCAAGTGGCTCGTAAGTCTAAGAGGCCTTAATTCTGAAATAGGCCCATCTTAGGTTTAAATCTTTCTCGAGTCTAGCACTTAAATCAGATTTAGGTCTAGCCCATTCAGATCTACTTTCGAGTTCAAGTTCCTTAAGTCCAGGAACCTCAAGACTGAGTTAGGTTTGTTCTTAAGAGTTTTCAAGTAGACCAATCTTTGTTTCTGGTTCTAAAGTGTAATTTCTTGATTTCAAGCAAGATAGCAAAGACTCGCAACTTGTCTCTGGGGCCCAAAGAGGCAAGAAGTAGTCAAACACATCTACTCCACAAAAGGCCCATGTCTCTTGACCCTCCATCATCCACAAAAAGCCAATCCTATACCTCTCTGGCCCAACTGGAAAAACATCAAACACCACTACCATCAAAGCCTCATGAGTCACCCCAAGGCGTGGATCATCAATCTGCGCGGCCTCTCTAGATTGAGTCACAGAGTCCCAGTCCTAGCTATATGACTTTCAATTCACTGTCTTTGAGTCTTATGTAGTCTTTTGAATAAGCCATGTATGTCTCAAGTTTTCTTTCATCAATAAATGACTCATTTGTTTTTGGCATATTATTTTTCTAAATTCTATTGCAAGTCTCAAACTCATTGGCCATAATTGATTTAATCTAATGGCTGACTCAATATTTAATTTGAAACAATGCCCAGAGAGCCTTCTTTCACAGCTCACAAAATGACCCCTCCTTTCCATTCCCTTTGTCACATCAAATCAAAATCCTTGCAACCTTTTGACCACAAACACTATCAATTAGCCTATCTTTCTTTCATCACCCACATTACCCTAACCCTTTGGACCAACGGTGCGTAGGAAGACACGTGCAAAAGAAAGAAAAAGAAAAAGAATAAAATGGGCAAAAAAAAAAGAAAAAGCAAAAATAAAGTTCAATACAAAGTTTTCACAAATGAATCAATTTTCAAAATCCAAATTCAAAGTCCAAGCCCAATTCAAACAAAAGCAAAGTCTAAAAAGCCACTGCGCACCGTGGGTCACTTCATAAACATCAAGCCTTTTTCACCCTCAAACCACAGCCTCACATTACACACAAAACCCTCTCACACGGAGGCAATTGTTTCAAATCATATCAGAACTACGTTGGTCTGATTCCGTAAGGATACGTAGGAAGCCTCTTCTCGGAGGTTCGACGCATCAGCATTAACATTAAATCATTTGAGGCCTTTTGAGTGCTTTGACTTGCTTAAGATTCGATTATGTTTTTGCCAGTTTAGAACTACATAGACTCATGTTTGAACCAACATCATTAGCCAACCTCGCGTCTAGCCACATCTTTGTCCGCTTAGCCAACAAATTTGACCCTTTTTTTTCTCGAACCATAGCCTATTTTTGGTCACCTTCAAGGACTCATTGACTCAATCCCAAAGAAGTAAAGGCCACCTGACCTTTGGGTTAGTACATCTTCGTTGGGGAACTCATCCATACAATCTATCACCTTCCCTATGTTGACTCTAAGTCGCAAACCAGTTGTCTCAAAGTCTCGTGGGGCGGCTCGTTGTCATCATGGCTCCTTCAATTCCAGTTGAGGGCTTCTTGTCTCCCTAAGGCCCTATTACGTGTTCAAGTCTTTGTCTATCAAGTGGAAATCCTGAAAATCACTTTTGGACCCTGTCACTTTCCAATCAAAGTCACTGTCTCGCCAATGTTAGTCAAGTCACGTCCGAGTCAACCCATAGTCTCGTCCAAATGTCACCTATCTCAAGTCACTCTTCAAATGACGCTCTTCAATTGCACTCGGTACTAGGATTAGACTCTAGTATCGTCCTTTTCAGTGTCTAGAACCAGACCTAGACAAGACTCTTTCAAAGGCTCATTCATGGTCTAGAATCAGACTAGACAAGTCACTTTCAATCATGTCTAGAATCAGACCTAGACAAAACATCTCAAATCATGTCTGGAACCGACCTAGACTGGACTCTTTCAAATTCAAAGACTCTTTCAAGTCACGTCTAGAATCAGACCTAGACAAGTCACTTTCAAATCACGTCTGAATCAGACCTAGACAAGCAAGTTCACTATTAAAGTCTCGTCTAGAATCAGACCTAGACAAGTGCACTTTCAAAATTCATGTCTCAAGAATCAGACCTAGACAAGACACTTTCAAATCATGTCTTGAACTAGACCTAGACAAGCCATTCAATGACTCTCCTCAAAACCAGTGTCTAAAACCAGACCTAGACAAGACTCCTTCAATGACTCTCTCAGAATCATTCTTGAACCAGACGACAAGGCACTTTCAAATTCAATGACTCTCTCCAACATGTCTAAGAATCAGACCTAGACAAGCCATTTCAATTCAATGACTCTCTCAACCATGGGTCTAGAACCTAGACCTAGACAAGACTCCTTCAATGACTCTCTCAGAACATGTCTAAAACCAGACCTAGACAGATCCTTTCAATGACTCTCTCAGAACCATGTCTAAAACCAGACCTAGACAAGACCCTTTCAAATTCAATGACTCTTGCAAACTATGTCTGGAACCAGACTCAGACAAGGCCCTTCCAATTTCAAAGACTCTTTCAAACAATGACTCTTGCCACCTCTAATTCAAGGTCACAAGTTCAAGTCAAATTGCATGCAATATTTCGCTAGACATAAAAACAGACCTATGTCGTCACCAGGTAGCCCTTAATCCTGAATTAGGCTACTATTTTCAAGTCAATGCTCATTTCTTCGAAATCATGGGACGCGCCTGCATTTCTCCAGTCAGCGAACGGGGGAATGACCGTTCAAGGACTCAGACACATACAAACACATCGAACACATGGGACAACGGCTACAGGTAACTAACCTTTGTTTGCAGGTACTCGGCGCGAAAAAGGGTACTCAGGGTCGCAGAACGTCTTGGTGCTCTCCGTCCCGAATCGAATACTTTGACTTTCGTCTTACGTGACTCTGTCTCTTCAGACTCAGTCAAAGTGGGGCTTCTGTAGACACCTGAAAATGTGTCTCCCCGAATGGTATCCGTGATGAACATACGCGTTCGCATGTTGTTTCGACTCAGAAAAGATGCTTTGAATCACGAAAGTTGGAAATACGTGAGGTCGTACTCGAATTATTGAGCAAAGGTCACTTACAAGGCAAACATATTTTCTTTCGTTTTCCTCGATAAACTCAAAGGATTTCAAAGGTTTTCAACAAATTAACGCTAGCGATTCTCGTGCTTTTTGTTTTCCATCATGTGCGTCACATTTTTCTGAATCTGTCCAATATTTTTAATTATTTTTCTGATTTTTCTATGATTTTTTTTCTATGAATTTTCAATGTTTAATATCGCAGAATACGCAGAGAATACGTGAATAATTAGAAAATACTCCGGAAATACGTGGAACTTCTAGAACATTCTAGAAATCCTTGCTTGGAGAGCAAGGGTGTTAGGTGCGTCGAATCAAGGGAAATCAACGAATAAATGCGGAGGAAATCAAACATATCGAGGTTTTTGGAAAATATACGAAGTTTGAGCGTATATACGCAGGTGATGAGCGTATATACGTCTCAGCAGGAGGGTATATCGTATCATACGCTCCTCAGGCTGCGTATATACGCTCAACAATACTACGTTTTTGCCAAACTTCAATGGACAATGAGAACGTATATACGCTGGAATGAGCGTATATACGCTCCCCATGAGCGTTATACGCTCATCCAGCGTATATAACGCAGGGTTCCCTTGCTCCAATTTGCCTCGTGCCTTAAATACCCTTTGCTTGCTCAGTTCGGGAGAGGACAATTCACATGAGACTTGAAACTTCACTTGATACGACTTTCAATACACTTCACAGACAATGAGACAGTCACGAGACACATCTATACACTCTCAAAACACTCAAAACACATTCGATTCAATTCAAAGCTGCGATTCTCTTCGAATCAACAAGCAAAATAAGGGTATAAATCTGAGATTACTCACCAAAAACCTTTCTTTCACTCTTTTTCAATTCCTTTGTCTCTTTTAATTTGATTAACCTAGGGGCCAAAGTCAGAATAGAT
>SNQN01007476.1:0-33215 GCA_008642245.1 Bassia scoparia | reverse complement strand
CACTTATAAAAATAATAAAAAACTTTCCTAAAGTGGAATAAAGTAGAAATGGTAACTTCAAAAAATGTCTATATGAGGAAAGTAGCAACATCTTGGAAGAYCGGAGTTGATATATGAGTGACATTTCATCAATACCTAGAGGCATTGGTTTTGTAATTTTGTCTTACCCAGAAAAATCTCACTCAATGTAGCCATTAGAAAATCTCACATTCTATCCTTTGCTTGCACAAGATTTGGTACTAACTCCTTGTGCTAGACTTTGGTACATGTCTATCCGGTAAACTAGGTTATTTTCATGGAATTCATTAATGTGATTGGTCTAGGATGAGGTGTTGTGCATTGCACCCATGTTAAAGTTTTGAGGATCTGACTTAGTATTTGAGGTGAAATGGAAGTACTGCCTCCCTATTTGAAGAATTATTCCTAATTGTTAATTGTCTTTTTCATTCAKTTTCAATCTATATACATTTTCAAATGGCTGCAGCATTTTCTCAAGAAAACCAAACTCCAAGTCAGATGTATTCACAATGGCAGCCTTCTAGCCAAGATGAAAACAGTGGCAACCAATCTCATCATCAAAGTTTAAGAAGTCAAGAGCAGCAATCATCTGATTTGGAGATAAAGGATCATGGATCTAGTATGGAGATTCAGCCAGAAGTTAGTGCCTCTAAGGAGCCTAGCGGCTCTCATTCGCAATTAAATACACCTGTGCAAGTTGATGGTCAGGGACATTCAGTGGAAGGTAATTCTGGAGATTATTCCCAGCCTCCAGTACCAATGCAACCACAAATCTCTGGAACAAGRCAGGCTCAGGCCCATGAATCAAACAGAGTTCTTAATGCAAGCAGTGAATCTCAGTTCTCGAATCCTCAGAGATTTAGTAACCAGCCAGTTTCAGCGCCAGAGCAGACTGCTACCTCATCTAATCGAACAAAGCAAATACCTTTTGGCAGTTTGCTTCCTATCATTCTACCTGAATTAGATAAGGACAAATCCATGCAACTTAACTCTGTACACAAATTGCGGGTTATGTTTCTATCATCTGCATGATATTTGTTGCTTTCTGTATAGCATACAAGAGCGGTAGTTTTTTTTTCCCATGATCTTTAAGCTTTCTGAATGATTTAATAGAAAAATGAGATTCCCAAAGATACATTTGTCAGGCATATGAGAACCATTGTCGGTGATCAAATGCTGAGGTTGGCTGTGGTATAGATGCAAGCAAAGGTATGTTGACTTTTGTTTCAGTCGATTGCTGTCAGAGTTAATCAATCTACAGCTGAAGTGCTAATTAAGCTATGGGTGTAGTCGCGAACTAACTCAGCAGTCACACCGGAGACCTCCTGAGTACGACCAATTTTTGATCCTTATTCATTTGGTCAATTACATCAGAAGAGCAATAGCACTCCTACATGACACGAACTCCGCTGCCGAGTAATGCAAGTCCAGTAGAAAAAGATTAGTCACAGATAAGTGTGACAGCAATTCTCTTAAATCAAGAGAGATGGAACATCTGACAGAATCTCATGGATTGCAAGCTAATAAAATATCAGAGCGTCCGTCAGTTTAGCGCAGGGTTGTTTCAAAGCAACAATCACAGCAATTTGGCACTTTTCAGGTTCCTTCCCATGTACGGGTGGAGCCAATAGTTATCACTCCTTCACTGGAACTAATTGAGGTCACTTCAACTTTGGCAAAGCCTAATTCTCATGACTCCATATGAGCGCATGGCCAAATTACACAAGGATTGGTTCTGCTCTGGAGATGGTACAAGTCAGCTATGAATGTGTGAATAACTCTCAAATAGAGAGGCAGAATCCGCTATGAACTAAAAGAATGCTGGTGTAACCATGACCACTTGTCCACTTTTCCAGTGGCAGCAACTCCTGTTCCTTGGCAGGTAAATAAAGAGCAAAAACTGGTGCTTCACCGAATATGAGTTTTGTGAAGCAGGAACTTCTGAGCAGAGCTCTTGACAAGAACAAAGCCCCAAATCTCTTCATCTCAGGCCCTACTTTCAGGATCTGTAGTGATTGATCAAGGAGAGTCACGTCAAGCACCTTCAAGCAATGAATGACGGAGAACAATATCCTGGACAATGGCCTTTCATTTCTTGAACGTAGACTACACTGTCTCGACCCGTCTACTGTTACCACACAGATTCTGATTTCCAGGTATAGTATGTCAGATTCTAGTGGTTTAAATGTATAAATTGAGCTCTACAATTGGTGCTTGTTTTTAGAACTGCGCTTATATGACAGATTGAAGTTATGAGTAAGGGCCTTAAACCATTAATTAGGTGTTTTGTTGAATGCTTTTTCACTTGTGATCTTTTGATGCCTTATGGTTGATATTACCTTTCTCTTCTGTCTTTAGAACTCCCTAATTTGGAAAGAGAAAAGTATTTAGTGATTCAGTTGTCCTTGCTGTTTTAATTTAATATCTTGGGACGGTGGTGCTGACATTTTGCTTGAGGGAGGATAAAGGGTGTGGATTGACTATGGGCAGGTAGGGGTTCTAGGAGTATCACCAGGAGTTGGCACTTATAATTAGAATAATGGGATTTTGTCAGCTGTGTGAACTTTCAATTGTATTTCATGTATGTTAAGCAAGCTGCATAAGGTAATGACAAGGGGTAATTTTATGTGCAACTGCTACTATGGGTTCATGACTCTTTGAATGTTGCCTCCGCATCATTCGTTTCTCCGAGTCGTTCTGTTCATTGATACATGTCATACCTCTTACTTGTCCCATGTTCAGTAATTGTTTCATTAGTCCCTCTTCCCTTTTGGCTTATTCTTATCTGTAATGTATTGTTTGTCATTAAATTTATTTATTTTTTCCTTGTCCTGATGATCTTACAAATAGGCCCTTCTTTCTATGGTAGGTAGGATCTCAAAAATGAGTGGAATTGGAAGCAACTCCAAGGCACCAGCTAAAAGCCAATAAGTGGTCAAAGAAAGCCACTTGATGTCTGCTTCTTCACCACCTCAAGGTTAGTTTAGACTTTGTAAATTTGGTTGTTCTGGTGACTTGAGTGTAACTCAATTTTTTTTTTTTTTATTTTTTTTAACAAAAAACTCCTAAACATTATGTTGATTTTATGATCTTCCAGCAAGAAGCAGAAGTTTCCGGGCTTTTTCTGACAAAGCATTGAGCATCTTAATATGTTACTGCTGTCAGGGGTCAATCTTAGGGTATTAATTATTCAAACACTGCCATCTTTCATTTTATACATAGAATTATAAATATTAAGTTGTTCTTGTGACCTACTCTTTTAAATTAACTAGATCTGCTGTCATCTGATAGGAAGAGGAGGAACAATTGTTTTCTGGTCCGAAGGATGATAATAGAGTATCAGAGGCATCTCGGAGAACTGTTCAAGAAGAAGAAGACCGACTTCTCTTGCAAAAGGTTCCTCTGCAGAAGAAGTTGGCAGAAATAAGTAATCGATCATATTCATGTCATTTTTAGACAGTTACTTTTGGGTAAATTTTGCTCTGCTGCTTATTGGTCTTTTCTTTGTTTTCGGCAGTGACTAAATGTGGGTTGAAGAACTTGAGCAATGACGTGGAGAGATGCCTCTCACTTGTAATATCTTAACTGTTTCATCCTTCTGTTTCTCACATGCTTTCAGTGTCCTTAAATCATTTCTTCTTTAGTGTGTAGAGGAGCGATTGCGTGGATTGATTAGCAGTCTGATTAGAGTGTCAAAGCAGGTATTGTTTCTCTCCTTTCCTGCTGATTGTAATTGTCAGTGTTTAATTACTTCCCAACTTAAAGTTTTGGTTTCAACAGCGAGTTGATTCTGAAAAGTCAAGGCACAATACTATTGTTACTTCTGATGTTCGAGAACAAATAATGGCAATTGATCGAAAATATAGAGAAGAATGTGAGAAGAAAGAAGCTGAAGCTGAGAAACTCCGTAAACAAAATGAAGTATGCCTCCTACTGAGCTTGCATAAGATTCTTCTTTTTTCTTTTTCCTTTTCTTTTCCATATCAATTAATTTTCTTTCAAATTTATTTGTTCGTAGCAGCCTGACAGCAGTGTAGTTGATAATGACAAGGAGAAAGACGAAGGACGTACAAAGTCACTTAAGGGGGTAAGACGAACTGAATTTTAAAAACCTTTGCAGTGTTTATAGTGAGCGATGTATAATTCTCTTCTGTGRAGATGCCAGTAAACAAAGAGGAGGATGACAAGATGCGCACTACAGCTGCTAATGTAGCTGCCCGAGCTGCTGTTGGGGGGGATGACATGCTATCAAAATGGCAGCTTATGGCACAAGCTCGCCAAAAGCGTGATGTGGGACCTGAAATTCCTACTAGTTCTCAGACGGGTAAAGATACAACTAATAAACAATCRGCTTCTGTTGGAAATGCAAGAGAAACCCAAGGAACTGGAAAAAAGGATTTGCCTGCTGCTTCCGCATCTGGTATGATGTCATTGTTTATTATCTAAATAAAATCAACTTTATTTGTAGAAGATGCCCTAATCATGGGCATGGAGTTTTTGTCACTTGCCTTCTCTCACATAGCTTTATCACCTTCATCCAAGTTATGCCCCCRAACTTAAGAGGAAACGGATAAAGAAAATGACATACAGTAKATAATTATTGAAGTTGGTCTCCTGATTTCTTGCCGCAGGAGTGGTGAGACAAGGTGGAAGAAGCCAAGCTCCAGTGCCACCTCCAAGGGTAGCTCCTCGTATCTCGGTGAAAGATGTGATTTCTGTGTTGGAAAGAGAACCCCAGATGGCAAAGTCAACTATGATTTATCGACTGTATGACAAGATGCATTCAGATCCTGCGGCTGAGTGAGAGGGAGAAATTGACAGCATATTTATCGTCTTTTTGTTGTGCAGTGCCAATGCAGTTTCCTCTAGCCCTTCAACGACTTTATCGGTACATCAAACTTGTAACCCATAGGTAGTTATGTTTATACTTTCGAATCCCCTCTGTATTAGTTTGTTAGCGCTATAGAAGTAAACATTTATAGCGCATTGGATGGCTGGTTAGGCCGGATGCAACAATTCTAACCAGTTTGGTGGGTTATAAAATTTTGTTGACCTGTTCTTGTATCTTCTTCATTCTCTTCATCATCGATTTTTCGACAATTGTAAATTAGCCGCTGCCTTTCAGTTTCAGTGAAGGTTGACATTACTGTAGAGTGTAGACAATACTGCCTTATGCAAGTTCACAATACTTTTCACTCAAACCACAATTAGTGGTATCAATTGGGTTAACGTACAGTTTTGGGCCAATCCAAATAGATTAGTTCATTTCAGTTCAGGCTATAAACGGGTTTTTACTGATAGTTCAGTTTAGTTCGGCCAATTTCGTGACAGGTCAAACAAGTTGCTTATTTTTCAAGAACAATTTTGTTCGGTCTAATGAGTTAGCGGGCAGACCAAAATAAATTCGGTTCCAACACGGTTCGATTGATTGGGTAATTGGGTTAGCACAACCGAATTGACCGGTTTGTAATCGAGTTATCATTGGACTTAATTATATTGTCGCGTTTTTCCATGTGATTCATGTTTTCAAATGATTTCAATTGTTATCTAACTATATTCTTGATCAGTTTTGTGTTTTCATGTTAGGTATTTTAAATTGTTAATTACATGTGTTGTTGGGTATTTTAAAGTTATATCGTTTTGAAACTATATACTTAAGATCAGACAAAATTGCAAGTGATTTCAAAATTAGAAAATATGGTTCAAATAGTTTGGTTTATTTCATTCTGGGTTGATAAAATGATAACAATTCAAATATGTTTAATTATGTAACAAGATGATAGCAATTTGGTTCAGATCAGATTTGTTCATAGTGTTAGTGGGGTTTTTTTTAACAGGTCAAGGCTAATCTCGATTCAGTTTTCAATTTATTCAGGTTACTATTTTTCAACTAGAAATAGTTCTGGTCAATTTCAATTTACGGGTCACTTTCAATTTAGATTATTCTATTTAGTTAAAAATCATTCAGTTATCAACGAGTTTGCAACCCAAACTAACGCCCCTAGCCAAAATAACCTTTACCACCTTTGCAATGGATTGTTCCAAAGAGATTATTAACAATGTGTTATCACAAGTGTTAAGCATTTGAAGATTACAAAAAGAGGATCTAACTAGTAATTAAAACAATTCCCAAATGCACACGTGTCTCATCTTAATTTAGTTTTCCCAATTTTTACTTAGCTTTCTTAGATGGTTAAGTGTCATCTATCTTAATTTCTTTTTGTGAAAATTGAAAAAAAAGGAGAATTTACATGATACCACTCAGTCACTCTACACTTCCAATCCATGTGGTACCATTATTTTTTAGAATTCCACATGATACCACTAACTTTGGTCAAAATTTCACATTGTAGCATTCAATCAATTTATTAGGAGTCAAATAGGGTTAAGGGTTCACTCATTTACGTGTTTTGGTTCGGTGCTATAAAAAAAATGCTTGAATAAGTATTGTGGGTTATTTGATGCATTAAGGATCAAATGTATGGTAAAATTTAAATTTTCACCTCAAATTAGACCAAAATGACCCTAAAAACCTTTAATTATCTAATTTCTTACATACACATATCAAACATGCAAAACTAGACAAAATCATAACCCTACTTACCCTAACTAACATTTTAATTAATGAAAATGTTATAGTGTGGAATTTTGACCAAAGTGTATTGGTACCATGTGGAGTTCAAAAAAAGTGGTATCATGTGAAATTGGCATACGTAGAGTTCCTATCACTCACAATCTACATATATGTAAGTAAGATGACACAAGTAAAAGTGAAGTTAAAAAGCTAAATATTCATGTAAAACTTATGACTTCCTTAAATTCTTCATATGCAAACGTTTAACACATTACTCCACTGTTGATCTTGTGGAAGATCCCTATCCGGGGGAGGATATTTCAAACGTTCCTCATAACACTTACCACATTTTCAACTCTTATAGTGGCAATGCAACTGATTTTTCATAATTTATACAAGCGTCGCGTGGTATCGATAGCAAAAAACATATAATTCCACGGACGACTTCAGTCAGCACAATGAAACTTTTTTCTAATAAATAGATCATCGAACCACCAAAACTAATCCTCGAATCTGAATTAGCCTAAAAAGGGTGAACCAGGTGGTACACAAAAAAAAAGTCATGGAAACAACATAAGAACAAAATGATAGTATTCACAAAAAAACTTATGTTTATTACATAATAAAATAAATATACTACCAGAATCTCCTTCTACATACTATCATCAGCAATTGATAAAACTCCTTCCAAGAGAAGACTATAAAACCCATGGTAAATTTTTTGGCTATTTCTACCAAAATTGGTCTGAAAACCTCATTTTTCATAATTCTAATCCACGTTTTGCTCAAAAAAGACATTTGGTGAACTGGACTCGGTTTAACCCACATTTTTCCCATTCGTTAAGGATGATGAGGGATTGGTCTTCACCAAGTTTCAGCATAAAAAAGACGAGTGTCCTGTCTTGTACGAGCGTTTCGACTTTTTGTTAGTTTGTTGTTTGCGGACTCAAAAGTCCCCCATATGGACTCTTTTGGCCCCAAATTTGGCGTGGGTTCAMCATATGATCATATGAACCCATGGTCATAAATTCGTCAATTTTTTCAAAAAAWTGTCCGAAAGTACTTTTTCGTGATGATCTACGTTTTTCGACCAAAAAACGACGTTTTAGTGGACTCAGCTCAGTATTGCCCAGAATTTCTCCCGCACCTTAACAGTGATCGGGTGTGAATCCTCGTCAATTTTCGGCCCCAAACACCGAGTGTAGGTGCCTCCTACGACCGTTTCGACTTTTTGTTAATTTGATCATTTGCGTCATTCGAAACCTCATCATATGTCCTAGTTTTGGCCTTAAAATTTTTGTGGCACCGTTATATGGTTATGGGAACCAAGCTACGACTTTTCGACAATTTCAACAAAAATAAGTTCGAAGACCTCATTTTTGTAATGTCTAATCCATGTTTTTGGCCCTAAAATCAACGTTTCAGTGACCCAGGTAGGTTCTACCTAGAACTTTCCCACACTATCAGAGTGATGAGGGATTGGTCCTCGCCAAGTTTCAGCCTCAAATGAAGAATGTTGTGCCTTCTACGAGCGTTTCGATTTTCATTTCGGTCGTTTGCGGCCTTCGAAACCCCCATCACATGTCCTATTTTGGCCCCAAATTTTGTGTGGCTATCATTCACTACTCCGTTGTCGAAAACCACCTTGCGAAGAATTCTCTCAAAATTTTCTAATCGATTTTGGTCCGAAAAACCATAATTCTTTCTGCTGATGTATAATTCAGCATCTTCTCGGCTACTACAACTATTCGTCTTTAATGCCTTGGCTCGTTATTGTCCAAACTTCTCTCATTACCTTAAGTTTGTGCCGTCGACTACGAAGCGTTCTAAGTTTATGTCATTTAAGTCATTTCGGCCGGTCTCTAGAAACCAAACATAATCGCTCCTTATTCCTTGGCCTAAATTTGCTGTGGCCACCACATGTTATCACACACCTGGACATCTAGATGCTTATCCTCCATCATAGGAAGGAATTTGTTGATCGCCAGAATTGAACAGGTTAAGAATCTACCTGGAGCACATCTGTTGGTATACTACAGACACGGACTTCGCGTTCTTTAAGAATAATCAACAAATCCATGGCAGATCTCAAAGTGAGAACAGAGAGAATAACTTCTTTATATCATTTCTTTCCGACATGAAATTGTTATGTCTATATTCGAGTCCATCTAGACATGTGAGAAGCTATTTGATTTGGTATAAGCTGAGGCTTATTCATGTAGCCGCATTACACAAAGATTCCTGATTGATGGTTTGTTCTCACTAATTAAGGTTAGAGTCTAGTGTTTCTGGAGGATAATTATGTAATAATGTCCTGCCAAATATTATTACCATGCCGACTTAGTTTACTGATTAATGCCTTGTAGAATCGTAGGGCTGCGCAGTAGAGTCCAGACTTTAGTAGTCACTACTATGTTGTGATGAGAAGCTTGTGCTCGTTGTGTCTGGAGAGCACATGGTGACGAGCGAAATATTCGGGAAGATATGAGGATCTGAGAGCGCAGTAACTGGATTCTGAATGATGGATGAATCCACAGTTTTTGGTATGATCGCTAGATTTGGGATAGATCAGCCGTACAGCATCATTCCAAGTTGGGGTATAGCGGCAGTTAGTGGAGGCGCGTTCGTCAAGTATTGTGCCCCGTGCTGTGTCGACGTAGAATTCGAACGATACTCGGTCAGAATGAGAATGTCCGATTTGTTCATTGAGAGCTTGCTACCTTTTGGATATTGGTGTTGATGAACATGGAAAAAAATCCATTTGGCAGTTCTGATATGCGCTGCGATGTCATTAAGGAAGCTTTGTTGCCGTTATGTGGATTCCATGACTTCTTGCATACTACAATTGATTCAATTTGTCAAATGATTGATCTCCACTTTTTGCATCAGTCTGTCTTACATGTCCAAAACAATGTATTAAAAATCAAACACAATATTGCGGGTCTCAAATCCCAAATCTTTGCAGCCTCTCACAAACTTGGAGCCTATGCTTACAGGCTAACCATGTAATGAATCGATGTTTTGGTATGTTCGTTCTGCTCAAATACCCTTACACCATGGAACAGAAAGAGGTTTCCTATATGAGCTCTATGTGAACAATAGCTAATTAGCTACTTTATACTTAGTACCCGACAGCAGAGATGAATGAGCTTGATACAGGAGGATCTTCTTAACCGCACAAACATATTTCCACATCCAGCTGGCCGCCTATGACGGAGTATAAGTGAGCCAGTCCTTGTGTTTAAAGTAAACACTATGGACCCAGCGAACCCAAAGGGTGTCCTTTTTTGAGTTATATCCCATACAATTTTGCCAATACTGCAATGTTTCAGTTAGAAATACCCTAATCCCAAGCCTCCAGCTCTTTTAGGAGCACAAAGTGACAGGCTTGTCGCGTACCTATCAAACATAACCTATTAAAACTAACTAATGTAGCTAGTGGTAAACAGGGTCGAATCCACAAGGAAGCAACAATTAATTATTAGTTAATTAAAAGCATCTAGATCAGTAAAAGGGTTTTTTTATTGAGTTATTTTAAGCTACAACTAATGAAAGCAACGAATTAATATAAATAACTAAAGTCTAGGGCTATGGATCACTATAACAACAAATCAGCAATCATTGGCATCATCAATTCATAATAAGTAAGGCACAATCGAACAGGGTCAAAGTTCTCTCGAATCGAATGAACCATAGAACTACTCCTAGCCGTATCTCTCGACTTAGGATAGTCTTGTTCTACCTATTGATGTAGATCTTGTATTAATTTTCAATCGCTAGATCTAGAAACTCGTGAAATCTAATTACGCAATTAAGTCGTGCACTACATAATGAATAATAACATGAACAACATCAAACAGGAATTCAACAAATTGCCAAAAGTATGAAATTGAATCAAACCCAAACATGCTAATTAATTATTATAGATCCCAATTGCCCTAGAAAGGAAATGATGCGTATTCAATAGCATCAGTATAATTTATTTAGTTTTTTTTATTTATTTTTTGAATCGTTTATTAATCGCGAGATTGAGATACGTCAGTCCAAAAGCTACGCGTGATTGATAGAATTAGGAGTTTGTTAGGTAGTTAGGATATTATCTTGATATTAGATTAAATATTTTAGTTTGTTAGGATAATTCTAGTTTGTTAGAGTAGTTAAGATATTTAGTTTGTTAGGATATAATTAGTTATTTCATAGATATATTTAGTTGTTACGTGGATATGATTTAATATCCTATCCTAGGTAGTTTATTTTCAGATTTGTTTTGTACTATAAATATGGGATGAATCAGTTAATAAAGGAAGTTTTGTGTTTTGAGTTAATCAAGTAGCGTTGCTATTGTGGTGCGTCCACTTCTCATAAGGTTGCGGCCGAGTGAAACCCCTTGTAGTTGAGGCTATCAAGGTTTTTTACCAACAGTTTTTATTAGTTATTCAATTAAATCTTCCACAATAAAATAATTAGAACCTCACTAGTGTTTGTCGATAGTTTGTTGATAAACTATCTCACGCAACCACATCAGGAAACTACTCAATCATAACGCAATTAAACATTAAAAGCAATTGAGAAAAACACAATTAGACTAATAGCAAAGAATAAAGGAGATTAGAGATTAAGAATAATACCAGAATCGCAATGATTGAAGAACTAATGACGAACTATTGAATAATTGAACTATTGAATAATTGAATTAAAACTAAAAGTAATTCTAAAACTACTAAAATCTAATAATTTGAAGTCTCCTTACAAATAGTATCCTCCCCTTTAAATAATCCTTAAGCTAGGATAAAAAGCCCTTTGAAATTACATCAATATCCCTCATTAAAAATCAGCCAAACAAAGATTGGAAATCAGGAATCGCAGCCTAAACGGTCGGTTCAGGCTTGAACCGACCGTTAGTATATACTCGTGCGGCAGCTTCGCTGGGCATCTTCTTGAGTCCATATCTCGAGCTCTGGTGGTCCAAATTAAGCATATGACCTATCAAATCGAAGCTCTCGGAGTCTAGTTTCTAATGCAATTGCAATCCGTCCAATCCAACATACGAAATGTGACTTATGACCAAAATAGTGAGAATATGTCAAAATCGATGCTCCGCAACGATCACGTACTCTTCATGCAGCTTCACTCCTAACTCTTTACTACTCCTCCTAAGGCTCCGTAGTGCTCACAAATGAGTCCAGAATCGCTCCAAATCAATGAAAGTAACCTAAAACTCATTCAAACACTAAACCTACAACATTAGTAGCAAAGAGGGCCTTAGAAGGCAAAAACCATTCAATATAGCAAGAGAATAAGGAGAAAAACCACATATCAATACAATACATCACAAAGATCATCCCAAGCCACATTACCCTCCTTAGAGCTATCAACCGAACCAATCCAAAGAAAAGCCCTGCAAATAGATTGAATCTTCTGCAGAATCACCTTAGGAATCAGAAATATTTGGGCCCAGCATATATGCATACTCAAGAGAACTAAATTAACCAAGGTCAGCCTACCAGCATAGGAAARATGCCTAGAACTCCAAACCCTAATTCTAGCCACCATCTTATCAACTAACTYCTCARAATCACTGGCTTAAGTTTCCTACAGTTCATAAGAACTCCCAAATATCTAAACGGCAGGGAACCAATGGGTATATTAGTGATCCCATAAACRTGTTGSTTATTCCCTTTGCACAAACCCTTAATATTAGAACAAGTAATTTTGTGYTAGGTGGGTTAATTTTAAGTATTGTTCTTGCTCACACACTCACCCAAGTTCCTAATATAGTGACATCTATACTATACTTTAATAACTTGATTTTTACATATATTTTTGGCATATGTCACTTTCTATTTTTTTTCTTTGTACTTTTTTTAAAAAGAATTCCCTTCCGACTGCTATTAAAAGATTTTTTGCTTTTGTTTCTTTTCTTTTTTTTTTTTAGTTTTATAAGTTTTTTTATTTAGTTTTAAAATATTTCTTTCACAACAAGAATCCGCGTTATTAACGACGGATTTTACCGACCGGCAAAAAACGGTCGGAAAATGTAATATTATCGACCGTTTTTAGTTGGACGCAATTTACCGACCGTTTTTCTAGATTTACCGACCGTTTTTAAATTGGATGGAAATTAGCGTCCGTTTTTCAATTTTACCGATCGTTTTACGGTCGGTAATATGGTCTACTTTTTTATTTAACTCGAGAATAAAACTTACCGACTGTCAAAGTCGTATTACCGACCGTTGACGGTCGGTACAATTATTATCTTGATTTTGTTTTCCGCGACCACAAGGTCGTGGGGCAAGGGCCACATATGACATATTCTACAACTTAATATCTTGATATTTTTATTTCCCCATTTCCCCTCATCCCACTCACTTGTTCATTTTCCCCTCATTCACGTATTCCCTTTCTCTCTCCCTCTCCTCATTCAATCACATCTCTCATCACACACCTCTCTCTCCTCATCTACCTCCCTCTATCACGCAACAAACCACCACATTTTTCTTGTTCCTCGTTTTTTTCCAGTTGGTTTGATTGTTGTGTTGATTAGATCTAAGATTTCCTGTTGTATTGATTAGATCTAAGATTTCCTTTTTTTTTCTTTAAAGATCTCTGACGCTGCATGAACGCCATCGCGCCGCCCCGTGCGTGCCGCCACCAACGCCCTGCCTTGCGAGCCACAACGCCAGCCCGCCACCAGCCACCCCTCCCGCAACTAACCGCCAACCACTCGCTCGTAAGTCTGTCTTGATATTTTTAGGGTTTAATCAATTCATTTTGATTTTTTCTTCAAATTTTTTTCCTTAGATCTCGATTATTTTTAAAATTTGTTTTTTTCTTTGAATTTTTCTTGATTTTGATTTTGTTTTATAGTTTTTTTTTCCAATTCATTTTTTTCCCTTGAATTTCCCAAATCTTGATTTTTTTTCTCAAAGCGTTTTCTCTATTTTCCTCTCTTTAATGATTTTATTTCATTTAAATGATTTCTGTTTTTCTGTTTCATTTTTTTTGATGTATGTTCAATTTTTAGGTAACTTTTCGGTGTTTGATTTTTTTTTGGGTGGATTTTCAGATTATTTCCAAAGCAATAATTTTTGATTTTTGTTTTGGATTTTCTCCCTCTTTTTCGTCTAATTTTTTTTTAGATCTTTGGATTTTTTTTCAATTTTTTTATTAATTGGTTATATTTGATTGAAACATTGGATTTTCATTTTCTTAAATGAATTTATGTTTTTCTCATCTGGTTTTGAATCTTTTTTTGTTTAATTTTCGGTTTTTGGGTGATTTTTTCATTTTAATTTGGATTTTGGCTGAATTTTTTATTTTTTGAGTTTATTTTTCAGTTTGCTATGCTTTTTGGTTTATTTTCTTCTAGATTGTGTACATTTATTTAGTACTCCATACTTCATTATTGATTTTTGCGTTATTTTTTGCAGATTTTGGTTCGTTGGAAGTGTTCATTATTGAGTAAAGATTGAAGTTACTTGAACAATAAAGTTGTAAAAGTAAAATAGTGACTTCTTGTTCTAATATATTATTGTAGTTTAGTCTTATTTTGTTTTAGTTGTTTTAAATAAATTTTATGTGATTTATTGTTATTTTATGTACCATTGAGCCAAGATTATATTTATATTGTTTTGAGATTTTGATGTACCAATTGTGATTTATATTGTTTGAGCAAATTGTTTGCTTGTTTAATGATAAACAGTTGTCAAGGAAAGTTGCCTCTGACAACTTTTTCGTTTTTTTTTAATTTATAGTGCCAGTTTATCGACGTAAGCGGTCGGCAAAATGTCAATGTAGTTTTGAAATTGACTTTTACCGACCGTCTAACGGTCGGTAATGATTAAATACTATTTTTTGTGGGTATAATTTGACTCCACAGCTATTGCCAAGCCAAACGTCGTAATACTGCATTACGACCGTTAGACGGTCGGATATCTGCGTCCGTCTGAAGACGGTTGGTAATTGCGTCCGTTTTAAAATCGTCGAGATCAACGTCTGTTTTCAGTGACGGTCGGTAAATTTTACCGACCGTTAAACGGTCGGTAAAGTCTTTTTTACCGGTCCAAAAGTGATACCGACCCGTCATTCCGACCGTTGACGGTCGGTAAAGGTTAACCGACCGCTTCCGCGTTTTACGACCGTTTTTTATTTGTTTTGGACGGTCGGTAATAGCTTATTTTCTTGTTGTGTTTAATTATTTTTCCGAATTAAAAAAAACCTTAACTATTTTCTTTCTACGGAATAGATAAAAATTATTAAATTTTTCGTTCATCGCATTGTTTTTCTCCTCGGAATATATTATTGACTTGTTTTATTTAATTTTTTAGAGCAACATTACTTTAGTTAATTTTTTATCAAATGTATGAAATCTTGACTTGTATGCGTACTATAGTTACTTGAATTTCTTAAGTACTTGTATGAATTTTGTTGTTGGAAATAATTTTGTAAGTTTTTTGATGAGAAAATAATTTGTATTTTGGTCATCAGAAATGAAATTTGGTTGTTATTATGTATTAAAACAGGGTTAACATGAAGTATTGTTCGAGTCAAATACCACTCCTGTCCGTTACGTTTTACTTGAAACAATTGCATTATTATTATTAGAGTAAAATATTCAATTGTTTCAAGTAAAACGTAACGGATGGAGTAGTTTAATTTATCTTGAACTATGTGAAATATTAAATAATTGTTTAATTTTTTGAACTTTAGCTAGGAACTACGAAACTTAWATTYGATTATCTTTTTGTGCAGTTTGCGAAAACGTTGCACCGTACATGTGGAATTAATCCAAATTGCGTTGGTATCTCACTTACTGGTTATTACTTGCATTATTTKCTAGTAAAACTAGAACCACTCCAACCAGTTGGAGCTCCATACAATAACCAGGTTTGTAATCAAATTAAATTAGTTAATACTTTTAAAAAGGAGGAAAGAGAGAAATAGTATCTTCAACAAGTGTACCTTTTGTGTTATTTTGGTAAATAAAGTAATGATAGATTAGGAAAATAATTAGTGAGGTGAACCTAAAAAAAAGAGGGAAAGAAATGGGTAGGAAAAGACAAAAAATAAACAATTGGGATCACTTTTTTCAATTAGTTTTGTATTAGAGAGTTAAACAATTGAGACCACTTACCAAAAAAAGAAAGTTGTYCAATTGTTGCAACTTTTATGTAATAGAAATTAGCGGGTAGGGCTTGGCCCTCCCAAATTTATTTTTTTCCGTTATTTGTCCATGACTGCCTATTTTAAGGGTCGAGAAGGSCGAGACAAATGGCCGAGCTAACCCGRCCATGATTAGCTCTACTCGTCGGCAATTTTCAGCCTCAAATGACGAGTGTTTTGCTTCCTACAAGTGATTCAACGTTTTGTCAGTTCGAACGTTTGTGGCCTTCAAAAACCCACCATAACTTAGTTTTGGCGCAATATAATGTGTGGCGTCGTTATATGGTTGTGGGAACCAGCCTTAGACTTTTTGGTAATTTCGACAGAAATTTGTCCAAATACCTCATTTTTGTGACCACGTTTTTCCCCCAAAACYTTGACGTTTTGTTAAATGTCTCAGGTTTGCCGACAATTTCTCTTATGCCTTTAGGGTGATAAGGGTTGGCTCCTCGCCATGTTTCAACCACAAATGACGAATATTGTGTTTTCTACGAGCGTTTCAATGTTTTGTCATTTCGGTCGTTTATGGCCTTAAAACCCCCAACATAATCCTACTTTTTGCCCCAATTTTTGTGTAGCATCGTTATATGGTAGTGAGAACGAACCTTAGACTTTTCGGCAGTTTTAACAAAAATTGCTCCGAAAACCTCATTTCCGTGCTGTATAATCCACATTTTTGGCCTTAAAATGGACGTTTTGGTGATCCAGCTCAATTTTGCCCAAAATTTATCACACACCTTAAGGGTGATAAGGATAAGGAATGGCTCCTCGCCAAGTTTCTACCTCAAATGACGAGCGTTTTGATTCCTACGAGCGCTTTGACGTTTTGTTAGTTTGGATGTCTGCGATCTTCGAAACCCAATTATATTTATATGTCCTAGTTTAATTTGGCCCTAAATTTTGCATGGCGTCGTAATATGGTTGTGGCCCGTGGAACCAACTTTAGACTTTTTGTCGATTTGAATAGAAATTGGTCCYSTGACCTCATTTTCGTGATGTACGTAGAATCCACCTATTTGGCCCTAAAATCAATGTCTCAGTGACTTTCAGTTTTTCCGAGAACTTCTTCCACACCTTAAGGGTGATGAAGGATGACTCCTAGCCAAGTTTCAGCTTCAAATGACGAGTGTTATGCCTCCTACGAGCGTTTCAACGTTTTGTCATTTCATTCGTTTGTGGCCTTCGAAACCCCCATCATATGTCCTAGTTTTGGCCCTAAATTTTGTGTGACATTGTTATATGGTTGTAGGAACCAACCTTAGACTTTTCGAGACATAAATCTGWCAAAAGTCCTCATTTTCGTGATTTATAATCCACGTTTCAGCTTTAAAATCYARGTTTCGGTGACCCGACTCGATTTTGCCCAAATCCTTTTTAATTTCACACCTTAAGTGTGATGAGGTATGTCTTCTCGCCAAGTTTCAACTTCAAATGATGACGAGTGTTGTGTCTCCCACGAGCCTTTCGACGTTTGGTCAATTCGGTCGTTTACGGCCTTCGAAACACCCTCATTTGTCTAGTTTAGGCCGCCCGATTTGCGTACATCGTGATATGGTTGTATTAACCAACCTTAGACTTTTCTGGCAATTTCGACAGAAATTGGTCCGTAGATCTCATTTTCGTGATGTATGATCCACAAAAAATTGTCTTTCGAACAATTTTAGGTAAATTGACGAACATCTTACCATGCGGTTTCGCATGGTCTATATGAACCACACCAATTTGGGTCCAAATGAGTCCATATGGAGGGACTTTTGAGGCCGCTAACACCTGGCTATCGTGCGTCAAAACACTCGTAGGAGACACAACGCTCGTCATTTGAGGCTGAAACTTGGTGAGGAGCCATTCCTTCTAACCCTTAAGGTGTGGGAAAAATTAAGGGCAAAATCGAGTCGCGCATCGAAATGAGATTTTAAGGCTTAAAACGTGGTTATACTTACGAAATGAAGTCTTCAGACCAATTTATGTTGAAATAGCTGATAAAGTCATTGTTGGTTCCACAACCAATATTAACGATGTCATGCAAAATTTGAAGCGAAACTAGGAGATATGATGAGGTTTTTGAAGGCTCAACTACTAAACTAACAAACGTTGAAAGTTAAACGCGCGTGGGAGATACGACATTTGGTATTGGGCTGAAACTTGGCGATGTGAATCTCCATCACCCTTAAAGTGTGAGAGAAATCCAGACATAACTGAGACGATCACTAAAACGCATTATTAAACTTATGAGTTAGAATTTTGATTCCATTACTTTAATTAACAATAACACTGTATTTACCGTATTAGTGGTGGGTAATCAACTCGTTGGATAGACGATGTTTTTTCGAGATAACACTCTTCAGTTCCCTCATTGAATGGGATTCTTTTGTTTGGTTCCATAATTTCTTTCAACTTCACCAAATCAACACAACACAACCCAATAAATAAATCATCCCAATTTTGAGAATGCTCAACGACCGCGCGAAACTCATTGAGTCTTTCTATCCTTCGTTCTTAAGACTTCAGGGCAGCTCAAAATCTACGATACCCAAAAACATTATCTTGCTATCACACAATTTTCAATTTCAATTCCAAATCTTACAACAAAAAAAAAAAAGTTGTGAATTAAACTTGAAAAATGGGGCAAAAAAACTCAAAAGATGAAGCGGTTTATCATCAAGTCATTGAAGGCAATGTTGAAGCCATTAAACTCTTCATAGGAAGGAGCTCGTCTTGAGGTGAGGTCTTCTTTCTTTTTCTTATTGCTTTTGTTTTAATTCATTACTGCAATTAGACTCAAAATTTGTGCATTAATTTGCTAGAAAGTGTTATAAATTTATGTTCTTTTTTGTGTGTTATGATCATAATTTAGTGGGTAAACAATTTATTTGATTTGTAGTGGATGATTAAAGAAGGGAAAACACCCTTGATTGCTGCTCAATGGATCCAGACTTTATATTGTTGCCAAAACTTTGATTGATTGAAGGGTGCAAATGTTAATGCATATCGCAGGTAAGTGGGATCTTTTATCTTTTTAAATAAATATATTTATCTCTTCAATTTGATTATACCTTTCAATTTGCTGCTTTAAGTTTTTGCTAGAATGATTTGTGTCATGCTATCCCATTTTTGGGAATTTTGATTTTAATTCAGTTTGGCATTGGTTGAGCACTTGAGCTAAATTGGACTCACTGAAATTCTTGTTTTTAGCTGATATTGGTTGATTATTTTCTTTTAAGCTGACGACCAGATTATTGGATTATTATACCAAAGCCTGCTTGCCTTAAAACATATCTAACTAGACTTGTTAGTCTTACAAACGGGGATGGCTACATGAACAAACCAAGTTAGTATTGTCATTGAGGAAAGTATTTAGTGAAGTGGTTGCTGTACCTTTGTGCTATTTGTTGGACGAAAAGCATTGCTATGAGGGTTCGTATGTTATCGATTAGTGTCTCATCGATGGTGGTCATGGAAGTGCAATGTAAGGGTGTGTAATTTTGTAAGGAAAACATATGTCAATGTCCTTGGTAATGCTTGCTCCCCTCCAAATTTCTCTTTTTTCCTTCATGCATCACTGACTTATCTGTTGCCGCTTTAGAGTTGGTGAGTGGTAACAGAAATTGCAWGAGTTTTTGTTCACAAATCTACTTATGAATGCATTTCCATCTCTGGAGTTAGATCCATTTCACACCACAGGCAACTTGAAACTTTCATGTAGAATATCTGATATGACATTTGCTTAAACTTTCTAAAATTGGAGTTATAAAACAACCAATGTTTTGATGAGAAGGGATATTGACTAACAAGTAATGTTTAAGGAGTGTCTAACAATACTGCATAGAAGCTATAAGAGCATTCCGATGTTTTTTTTTTAAATTTAAGCTACCCCTGTAATTCTTTCATTTCAATAATAGTATAAATTCCCATCTATTGCCAGGGGGTCATGGGGGTACACCTTTGCATCATGCTGCGAAGAGAGGCTTGGACGATATGGTGAAGTTGCTTCTCATGCATGAAGGTAAAGTTCATACCATTTTTATTTTTTTAGTTGTAATTATTATTATTTTATTATTACTTCTGTTTAATTAGGTTGCTTTTTTGTGTTGGTTGTTTGTAGAGATTTTTAGTGTAATTCTATTGATCATTAGTACTTTCACATGTATAATTGCTCTGCTAAATGAAATTGCAGCAAACCCTTTTGCAAGAAATGATGATTGTCAAACACCATTAGAAGTAGCAAGAGCTAAGGGATTTAGTAATGTTGTCCGTGCAATTGAGGTTCTTTCCTTTTACTTTATTTTCCTGAAATGTAGATTTGTGATTTGAAGCCACACAACTTAATGCCTATATTCTTGTTGGGGTTGTTAACCCTTCCTTGCAGGCTCATATTAGCTATTTCTCTGGTGATATACGTGAGAGTATGCTAGTTCCTGGCATCCTAGAATCTTTGGTGCCTCAACGCTTAGCAAGAAAGAGCTCAAAGTAACGTCTCTATGATCTTTTAACTTTACATGTTTCAGCCAGAGGCCAGAGCTATTGTTTCTGACTTTTTGTCGATAGAATATGTATCTAGTTTTGATGATTTATGTTGCTAGGGAGTCTAATTATATTCAAGCTACAAGACTACAACGACCCTTTTGCCTATACAATGTCTTAATAGAATTTTGTCCCATGACTAATGACCAGTGTGTAAYTAAAATTTTTATAGTCTTATGTGGACATGTGGAAGTTTTGAGTGATAATTAGTTCTTGAAGACAGGATGAGAAGTTATACGTTTGAAGTGATTGTTCCCATTCCACTTGGAAATTCCTGTTTTCCTGCATGGAAAGGGATTGTAGTTTTGTAGAGAATGCACTCCATTTGGCGAAGACAAACCACGGAATACCCAATCTGAATCATAAGAGGGTGCCTTGTTCTAGAAAGATCGTGAAATATCGGAGCAAACCGGTCTCCTTCCTAGAGTCAGCATATCTATTTGTCATTGTCATATAAAATGGGAAGTATTAGCCCAATACTTTTGAGTTTTGAACTTGAATTTTTCTTAAGCTGTCAAAGCGCCTTGCAAAGGCATCACCGCATCAGGATCCAGGAGAGAGAAATCTATCACTAGAATTTTTTTGTTTTTCAGTAGTATTGAGCCTGTTTAAGGCTGCTGACTATGCAAACCTTTCTGCCTTTTATTTCTTGGTCCTGCCAATTTCCATCTGAGATATGAAAAGGAAGAAAGTTTGTCGATGATTAGGTGTATCGTGTTGTCCGTGTATACATGTTTATCACTGTTTCGAACTTTTCTTATTGACTAAATTCTTCTAACTTTTCATATAGTAGATGGGATTTGATTTATATCTTACAGTTTCTTATCTAAACCAGGAAGAGTTGGGTTGTTGTTGTTCTTGTGGCCTCCCAATACAAGAAAGCCGCCGAAATTGAGCTCGCTGTGTATTCAAGTCGACAGGTGGATTATTATTTTTACTAAGCCTTACCTGCAATTTGTTTGAAACTATAATTCTGCTTCCAAGATTATTGAGTTTTAGCCATCTGTGGCACCTTGGGAAAGAATCATGATCCCAACTCCGTTAAGATAAAGAAATTTTGTTGAGTCTGTGAAGATAGGTCCTAGTGGAACAATTGAAGTTGAGACTCACTTTTTTGGGATTCATGTCTCAAGAGCCTGATTCCTTTGATTAATATTTGATTGTAAGACAATTTTTGATGTGGATGTAGCATACTACTCACTAGGCTTTAATTATCAACGAATACTTTGGGTTGTGTCATATTTAGTTGAATAAACATCTAACCCAGTATTCGTTTGTTGAAGATCAGTTTCAATTTGATGTCAGTATATGCAAACTCTTTAAACATATTCAAATTAAATTCAGGCTGATTTAGTTATATTGGTCAATTCAGATTTTGGATGCATTTTGGGTTAATCATTCAGTTGATTATGGGTCGATGGTTCAAGGTCTAGGCACTACAAATATGGGAAGCCAAGCTCATTAAAATTTATCTTAGGTTCTTTTTCCATATTAATATCTTTGTGTTAGTATTTTTGCGAGAAGATGTATTTCTTTCTCTATCCCATGTCATATTTTTGTATAAATGAGAAGTTGAGATAGCATAGGAATACAAACGACCTACCAACTTGGCTGTAAAATTTAAATGCAATATGTTTTGGAATTTGGGTTTGCTTTGCTTGAATCTGCGTCTTGTATGTGCAATGTGTTCTTTGTAAAATGCTGAGATTTCTAATTTTAATTTGCTGGTTTGTACTTAAATTTTTCATTGTATGATAGGATCCCCAGCCTCGTACTATCATTCCTCTTTGGAAGTCCATATTGTGGAACCAAAGTTTCATGAATCAGATCCCGCGCTGACAATCATCCATGCGGTGATTATAAATTATCTACTATATTTGTTAGCTCATTCTAATAGCTTTGTCCATGCTCTGTTGCTTGCCACTTGCCTGGTCTAAGCTAGTTTATTCTTTATGATCTGTCTTGCGTCATGGTTAATGTAGTTTACAGATGATATAATTTATCCTCTCCAATCTATTAGCCTAACTTCCATCTTTTGAGCTCCATTTACTTATTCTATAATTTAGTTTGTTAGGGTTTCTGCCTGTTTTTGGAATTTAGCCATGTTTCTGCTCTCTTGATCAAAAATATGGAGGAGAGGATTTTAGTCAAATGAGTGACCATTAGCTGACTCACCTTTGGGATTAAGGCTTTGTTGTTTTAAGAATTCAGCGAACATTCTTATGGGAATTGAGGCTTTAGCTTAAGATGTCTAATATGTGCTGTGGAGCTTGTAATATTTATTTGTAGAATTTTGTAGTATACAATTGCTAAAAGGGTTCCTTTTTTTTCCAACAAATTAAGGTTCTCATTGTCTTAAGTAACATGAATTTCCTTTAAAATTCATTCATCTCCCATTAAATCCCAGAATGAAATAGAGCTTTATTAAGGGATATTAAGGTTTTATCGTTAATCATAATAATTTAATCTTATGGTTTTAATAGAAAAAGGTTGTTAGGACTTGAAATTTTGGTTGTTATTTATTTGTTACGCTTTGTTTTCCTTTCTTCCCTGCACCACTTAATAAGCTGAATGAGATTAATTGTAATGCTCTACAACGGTTAAATGATTTCTTTCTGAGTTTCCCTTTCTTTTTCTCTCTTATACATATATCTGCTATGAGATTCCATTGCCTAAATTAGGGTAACCATTTGGAATTTTCCTAATAAAGGTCAATCAATCAAAGCTTAGTCTATAAGTGGGGTTGGCTAACATGAACCAAAGTGTTAATTCCGGGAAGTCATCCACAGATTTTCCACCTCCACCCCTTATGATCGAGACTCGAGAGCCTCATTCTCTTGTAAATCCATGTCATTCTCTTGTAAATCCATTTGCTTCATATCTTTTCTAACTTCTTCCCACCAAGTCATTTTTCAGTCTCCCTCTTCCTCGATCGGTAGCTTAACAAATATCTTATGATCTTTTCCAATTTTACATAAAAATTCCCAAAAGCATCTGTAGACGTACCATTTCATACTCACTTAAACAATTTTGAATGTTTATCAGTGAAAACATAACACTAACTTTATTTTTATTTTATTTTTTTTGAAAAAAAAAAAGATTATTCATTCATGGTATATGAACACCCTTTACCATTCTCACCTGTCTTTTTTTGATGAGGAATTTTTTTGTATGTTTCCTGTTGCCCCCATCCACCTCTCTGATGGATCTCTCTAAATTGTTGCCCCCTTTTCCCTTCTCTAGGAACCCGTCATAAATTTTTATCTGTCATTGAGGGAGACAGGCAGCAACTTGTTCTGCTATACAGTGCTTGCAAAGGATATCCTAAGGTATGTACTAACTGCTAGTATCACTCTACTACTCTAYTAATGTCTGCCTTGTGCATATTGATTTTGTATTACATAACTTTTTGCTTGTTTGGAAAAGGCTGATCGTATGCAGTGACTGCAGTCTAAAGTTCAATGTAATTGGCTTGATATTCAAAGGATATATTGGAATTTAATCGTACTTTTTAGTCTGTTTTGGGCAATTGCTTATCATGCAGAATGTATGATTTTCTTGACAAGCTTGTGAACTACTTCTTACTCCTTTATTCTGGAGTGTGGCTAGATTGGGACAGCTCAGGGTCTGCTGACTGACAACATGCACCCATGTACTAATTTTAAAGCCTCAAGTTGCAATGCAAATTTTTAGTGGTTGGCCCTTCTTTTACTGGCTTATGACACTTAATCATAGAACTTGCACCAATTGTGTAGCTCAAAAATTATAGGCTYTAGCTTGGATTAGTGGTTTGGAAAATGCAGTCCAAATGTTTCCAATTCTTGGTATAAAGCCATTGACTTAAATTTCATGAAGTGTGGGGTCCTTAAAATCTGATGGCTGATATTTAGGTAGGAGCTTATTAATGCTTATGGGTAAAAGCCATTAGCTCATAGATTAGAATGTATAGACTGTTTAAATCTAGGTAGGAGCTTATGGCTCATAGCTGCTCAATGTTTATTGTCTGTAATTTCTGGCAATACCACAAACTTATAGGCCAAGCATCATACCATTCATTAAGGTGATATCCACCACTCCCAAGTCCTTGGTCAAACTTGATTGTCAAAAGAGTGATGTTCCCATTCCTTTTGGCCCATAATAAAGAGGCTTTGTGTGTGATGTGCTTAGAATTCCCTTGTTGTGTGTTAAATCAATTTTGAAGACTTCTGATCTTCCCTTTGTGCAGCTTCTCGCCTTCTCCTACATTATTGTTGACTTTTTTTCTTCTTCCTAGATTAATTGTCACTATCTYGTCATAAGCCCTTAGTTTATATATGTATGAAAAGAGACTAGTGTTGAAATCTTGGTTTGAGAGATTTGTAGAATATTTCTTCGTGTTGTCTGAGCAAAAATCTACTACTGTTGTCTCTAACTCATGTCTAATGGAATTGAACATAGTGTTCAATATATTTGATTTGATTGTTTCTATGGATGTGTTTCTTTGATTACGTGGAGACATTTGGAGTATGTTGGGTTTTTTAGATAATGAAACTATCTTATTTATGCTTTGTTCCGCGTCCTTTTCTTTTTCACTCCTGTTGATTTTTAGTACACCAGGTGGCAAAATTAAATGGCAATTAACCATCTCTGAAATTATTCATGTAGGTTATGCCTTCCTCTCAGCCTTCTAACACCGGAACTTTACCTTCACTTCCAGAAGCTAGTTCAAGCAATCAGCCAGAACTTTCATCAGGCTCAAATTCTCAGTCAACCTTGATAACAATGGCTGGGTGATCTTGATGGTATTGCTAATCAAAGTGAGTGTGGCTCATCTAGTGTCCCACCACCCATAAGCAAGCTGCAATGGCTGGGCCAATGAACCCGCAACTGAAGAATATAATGGATGGCTGATGCTAATTCAGGTCCATCCAGGCCCACCGTCAGTCCTATGACTGTTGCCCCTGAACCCGTGCCTTCTGCTCCATCAGCTCCTCCCTTACCCATGGATAATGTCGATGATGGACCTATTCATTATCCTACAATCGACGTTGGCCCTATAGGCATGTCGGTCACCAGTGACGAAGCAAAAGGTAAAACCGATGAGTCCTTCTGTGTAATAGTTGGAAAGCCCCAGTTGAGGGGGCTTGCATTCCATTGGTCATATGGCTGGTTGCATGTCTTGCCTGTCTGAAATCAAAGCCAAGAAAGGGGATTGTCCAGTTTGCCGGGCTAAGATTGATCAGGTTATCAGGCTTTATGCAGTTTGAAAGGGAAAACCCTTACTAATTTATTACTGTCTAAGCAATCGGAGAGCACCTGTACCTTATAGCTGTCTAATGAGCCTCAGTTGGATCATGCTGTCAAATTTTGTAAAGCAATGCTAGTCTGTGTAATTGTATAGTAAAAAATCGGAATGTTTCCACAAAGAGCTGCAAATATTTACGAGTTGTATATCTGTTTTTCGGAAGCTTGGAGCATCAGTCAGTGCTTTCATCCCTCTGTTGCACTAGTCTTCTGCATACAGTTGTTGTATACTTGTATTTTGTATAACATTATGTATAACTTTTGCCATACTTGTGAAGTAAAAGTATAAGCATTCATTCACTTAAGTGACTTGACTGCCTTCCTCTTTGAAAACAGGATATCTACAATACATTTAAGTTCATTCATGCCACAAATCTGTACTCTGATGGCTTCATTAAGATCTATCAAAAAATGCATAAACATGAAGAAATCGGTCTTTTAATTTAATACTTCCACTAATCCATATTAATTGCAACACTTTATTTGGCTGTTTCAAATTAATAGCAACATTGTCTTATTTGGCATCTATTTCTCTTCATCTCTCTCTTCATCACATGGGCCCAACTTTCTCTCTTCGCTCTCGCTCTATCTCTTTCATCTCTTTGATCCTTGTGCACAACACAATTTTAGATTACGCTGAAAAAGATAATAAACTATGATGACAAATAGTTCAGTTTCATACGTACCTTAGTAAAGTAGCCATTTGGTTCAATTTTTTCTTTTTATCGGATTTTGTTCTAATGTATGTGGATATTTGTGAGAGTTTTTTTTTCCTCCACTTTTGGTGTACATTATCTTTGAACAAAAACAACCAAACTTCCTTCTTCCTTTAATTTCCTTCCACATACCTTAAAAATAGTACCTTATATAACAAACAAGGCAAGAAGAGAGAACCACATTATTAGTTCACTTAATTACTTGATCATATTGTTAGATTTCCTCTGATTAATCAATCAATTCAACAACATCTTCTACAACATTATTATTAGATCATTTTAATGGATTCTGCCAAATTGGAGAAATTAAGGTGCAAATCATCTGGAAAAATGCACCAGAAAAGCAGATAATTGAGATCAATGCACAAAACATTGAGATCACTTTGGAAAACAAAACATGTCTTAAATTGCACCCAAATTCAGCCAACATTGAGATTCAAAGGAAAGGAAGACAGTCAAATATTCGACGTATGATGGTTGTCGTCGAAAAACATCAAATGTTACGACAGAAAATGACAGCAAACACAAACATGAACATACCAATGTTGAGGACAAGTTTAAGGTCTAGTACTTCACAACATTACTTAAGTAATTATATTAGTGATATTACTGCATGAATCTTTCTGATTTGTAATTTGTCTTGTCTTAACGTACTTTCAGGAATCTGATCGTTGGTATTTCTCTGGTGAGTTACGTGAGTTTACGAAGATGTCGAGCTTCGTTCGGTCTTTCATGCCTCGAAATTTTGCAAGGAAGTACTCAAAGTGCGTAATGTCTTTGCACTTTGCTTGTTTCATTCAACTACCCTCCTATATTTAATGTCGTCTAATATTATGTGTTGTTTGATTTGGATATATGATATACGTACGTGTCTAAGTGTCTGATTTGTGAACTATCTTGTGTTAGCTAGTTTAATGCAAGCCTACCCCATATGTTTAAACAACGAATGTGAAACGCAATGACACTAATTTAACCTACGACAACACGTATGCATTAGTATCCATCACACAAGCATCCTTGGAAGTTGCCTCATATGGGCTCGTAGTTGATTTGCACACTAACACGGGAATGATTTTTGAAATATAGACGTTTTGATTATATACACGTTTTTCTTCAATAGTCTTTCTAAGGTAAATTAGAATATTGTGTGTTAGAGTTATTGTGGGGTGACTGCGAACAAAGAAGTAGTCTATAGTAAAGAAATACGATGACAAACTCCAATCTTATGCATCAGAAAATATAACAGACGTTTGTTAAACTAATACTCCGCATTAGGAAGGCTGTTTTCTACCACAATCGCGCTGGCCTAATGGCCTTGGGTTAGTGCTGTGGCGCGAGCCTCATATGAGAGATTGGTTACTTGATAAGCTAAAGCATGTTCTCATTATCTTGTGTTTTTGCTGTTATGACCTTAATTAGCTTCTTCCTAATCAAATGGTTCATTGAATGCTGCTGATTTCACTTGTTTCACTCTAATTTTCCAGAAAGATTTGGGTGGTTGTTGTTCCTTCTAATCTGTCCAGTGCAGAGGAGCCTCCGAAAATGGAGCTCCATGTTTATTCTGGTCCACAGGTATGGACTAAGCCTTGCCTGGCCCGAACTTAAGTTCGAAACTAATAATTTTGCTTCTGCATATTTCTCATTTTTCACCCCTTTGATATATATAAGAATATGAGATWTATGAATGTAGACTCTTTTACATGATACTTGTATCTTTGTCTTCGGGTTTTGATTGAATGAGATTCGTGAACAAGGGACGACATAAATAGGCATTGGTAGCTTCTACTCCTTCTAGCTTGAACTAACACACCCTACGGGGCTATGAATACAACTATATACAAGGGAAGAACGGGTTGTTTGAATTGGATTTAATTCAGATTAAAGTTGAGATCAGATCAATTTCGAAACAGTTTTTCAGTCAAACATTCAGKCTCTAGATCATTTGAATTAGGCAACTGATCGAGTGTGGTTCYATCTTGTTGGGTTCAGATCATATGCAATATAGATTGTAGAAGATTTGTGTTTTATACTAACTTATCTTGGAAGTTCAAGATCACCTATTTTCCCTTGTAAACATTGTTGCAACGAACAGGATCCCAAGCCTCGRACTGTCGTGCTTCTTTGGAAGGCCAGGGTAATGGAACCAAACCTGCATGCATCAGATCCCACCTTGACCATTGTCAATGAATCCAYTAGTAAGTTCACATCTATCTAACACTGTATTAACATCAGCTCGTTCGTTTCTGTTCACGGTGCCTGTGATCTTAATCTCTTATGCTTGCTTGTGAATGTGGCAAAGAAGATAGTTTACTGCGCTTTAAGCCTGTGATAAACTAATAACTACAAATATCAAAATTGTCATTTCTTATTCATGGTGGTTATGCCCCTACAATTACTTATGTCTGTTGCCTGCGAATTGTGTGCTACCCTCCTTAGACAAACTGTCTGCAAAGGCTACTTTACAAGGAGCAAAAATGTTGGGGCATTACACCTCCCTGATGTGTAGTTATCTGATTCACTGTCGAGCTTCCAAAATATCAGCGAAACCTCTAATTAGCAGAAAAAACAAGGAATTTTTTCTGTAGGGTTTCGATTTAAAAATGGCTGAGATTGACCCCCTACCTGGGGGCCGATCTGTTTTATGACAGTTTTGTTTAGGACCTTAGGCCCTATATTTATGGATTTATTGATGTATTTTAAAAAAAAGAGTCAAAACAAAAGGTTATAAACTAATCAACACAAAATAATCTTCATGGTAGCACTGTCTATTTTTCAGAATCATGCTTATGGTTGATGTACTCTTTGGACAGAACCTATCTGTTAATTCTGCTTTCTCAGAGACCCGTCATAAATTCTTATCCCCCTTGAGGCTCGAGAATCGGAAAACTTATTCAGCTATAACAGACGCTTTGCAATACGGATTTCCTACGTATGTACTCTCTTACTAAGTTGGCCTAAACAGCAACTGCTGGTATACTATTTCAGCAAATAATGTAAGCAGGTCAGACTCACTTAATTGCCATCACACAGTTAGGACTGTTCAGGACCTTTGACCGCCTCTGGTAACGGTATAACCTCCCAAACTGGAAAATTCTTGCAGCCAAGAGCTAAGGCAGTAATCAGCCAAACTTTTCCAACGCTGCTCGAGTTCTCAATTCAGTTCAGCTACAAGGAGAAGGGCGGTTTTCAAGCCCACCGGAGACACTTGCGAAAGGGAACTGTGGCGCCTGTTGCTCGTGATATGTTTGTGCTGCGATACGAGGGGCTTGCATACCATCGTGCTCATATGGTCTGAGATGCATGTCTTGTTGTTGAAAATCAATCCAGTGACGGTTTGTCCGGTTTAGCCTGCGTTCAAAATTGACTCTGCAACTATTAGAGCTTTATGCTGTTTGAGATTTAGATATATATATTCTGTACAATTCCTCAGCAAGTTTTCTCGCAATCAGTATTGAATAACTCAGTTGAAAAACTGATGATACTTGTTGTAAAGGTTGCATTCAATGGTGCTACGTATTTATACTATAGCTGCAATCCATTAGGAAGTTATTACCATGTGAAATTTTTTGCTGCCAAGATTTTTTGCCATTTGAAGCAAAATATGTTGTATTTCGAATTTTCGCATTGGCAATGTTCTTTATCATCAATACTTCACAATAGTCAAATCTGAGCGTGTACATCTTACAACCGTTGACCTAATCATTGCACAATTTGGACTCTGCTTTTGTATCATTATAAAAAGTTGCGGCCGTAGTTGTTCAAAGCGCGAGTTCGGAATTGCCGAGTTGTTCAACACTTACGATTGCATGACATAACATGATAATGAAAATCGCTTACATATGCATTATATGGCAAACTTTCAAAGTCTAAAATCTCGCCCATAAAATAAATAAAATAAATACAAATTTTTCCCTCAAAAAAAGATTGAGTTTAGTTTGCTGAATTTCGACATACAAGTATTATCAATCAAGTTTACTTGTAGAATTTAACCATTTCTAAGATATATTGGATTAGAGCTTGCTTTTATAACATTTGGTTATCACTTAGAAGGGTACTAAAACTTCATGGATATATTGTAAAAGAATTTTTTACGTGTATATTGTAGAAAAAACGACAACCTCAAAGGTATTTCAATTCATAGAAAATTCCAAATATCTTATATTATCATCAAGCTTAACAAATTTCCATACAACTAATGAAATATGCAATACTTTATGTTACTCCTAACTTCTTCTAAGAGGATATTTTTTTGGTTACTCCTTCAAACTTTGCCCGTTACTATACTTGACCTTAAACTCTAATGGAAATTGCAATTAATTTTTCATCTCATCATCATTGTTGACTATTTAATTTTTTGCGTTAAAGTGTATGAAGAAAATCTTAATTATTATTAATAATACTTTGATTTCATATTTTTTACCCATACACAATTTAAAGGAATATGTTGCATATAAAATGGAAATTGAATAACCTATAAGAGCACATATTAGTTGAGGGCATCATATATCTCACTTTCCCATTTTCTCTTCTCCATTTCTACACTTGACACATCATTTTCTCTTTCCTCCACATCACTTCTCACTATTCTCCATCCTTACTTTCCTTTCCCTCAAATTTTCCAAACATCATGAGTATCTTCCCACTTTTCTTCCACTTACATAATACGCCCACCATTTATCCCTTTTCAACATTACATATATTTATTAATTACTTAAATTATTGTTGTTTTAAAATTGTTGTTATAATAATTAATAATAGATCATTCTATTTAATTCACACATTAATAAACGCAAACGAATCAAAAACATAAAATTCATTGATAACAACATTGAAATACAATGATTGAAACACACAAATAAAAAAAAAACAGAGTACGTTGATTAAATAACACGCAAAGAAAATAACAAACATAACCTTAAAAATTACTGAAATGGTTTAATTTATCGAATCCTCCTAGATGTGCCCATAAATGCTCGATTCAAGTCCGTTCTTTCAAAGCCAATATGGACATTCTATCACGAATCTCCCCTCTCGAAGCTATCAATCTGTACCGAAATTATCTGGAAATCATATTTCCGGGGTGACGGTGGAATGTTGTTTGCATGCCGTTGAGGACGACCCCACATATTCTCGGCTGTTCATCGGCAAACTCGAGTGGATCCTTATTAATTAAATATGTATCACGCTGCGTCTTCAACAATCATGTGTGGATGATGAGCAAGTCATCATAATTTTCCACAACAGATCTACACTCCATGCCAAAGCAGGCTTCCTGATTATTGCAAACGACTGTGTAACAACCAAAAAGCACGTTCACTCCTTGCTCGCACTCTCTGACGTTCAGTTAAAATAACGTATCCTTAGTGTTGTGAGGGGCCGAACCGCATCATAAATGTCGACCACTTTGGATAAATGCCCATCAGTGAAAAGATATATCCTTTTGTGTAAGTGTTTTCCATTAACTGTGAATAGAACTTGTGGCTGAAGCCACGATTAACTTATTATATCATCAAACACCGGAGAACGTTGTAGTACATTAATATTCATTGCACGACCCAGGAGTCCCAAAGAAAGGCGTGCCAAAATCCATAAATCCCTAGATGCAACCGCTTCCAAGATAACAGTGGCCGTTTTAGACGGCCTTGATATATTCCTTCCATCCAGATAGGGACAATTTTTCCATACCCAATGCATGCAATCAATGCTGCCAAGCATGCCGGGAAGTTTCTAATCCTCCCCTTCTCTTAGTAGTCGCTGCATATCTCGGTGTTGCTTACGGAGGAACTCAGTTGCAAATTGAGCAATAACCTCCAATCAAAAATTGTGAAAGACATTTCTCTTAGCAGTACTTTCACCAAGCTTTAGATATTCATTTCTACTTGATCAGCTGAACAACCATAAGCTAACATACGTATAGCCGCGGTGCATTTTTGAAGGGTTGAAGCACCAAGACGCATTACCTCACAGTTGTATACCAAAACTCCCCTCTAGCACTTCCGGATGTAGGCCTTAACACCAGTCAATCGGTGTTCGCAGTGTTCTGTGCATTTGTGAAAAGTGAAAGCAATTACTCTGTAATACCCTCACAAGCAGATCATTGGGCCTCAAATCCTTTGTAACCTCTCTCTGCATACCTGTGTTCTGCAACAATGCCGTAAGGATACCTCTACTGTGCGTTTCTCTCTCTTCACCATCATATCCAAAGACCGTCCCTCTCGACAAATAGAACTTGGCTGGGGACACAACTATACGCTGGCTCCCACTCATCATTGTCAGATGACAGGTTCCCGCCGCTATAATTGCCTTGACTTACATAAATTGTATACAATCTGTGCACTAAAGCACAACTAAGTATTGTCGTGAGCCGCTTCAAACAAGTGTGTTCTATAAAGGCATCTGAAATATTAACTCCTTCGTTTTCGGACGTTATTTTGAACTTTATACAGTAATGATAAACTCGAATTGTATAACTGCATATCTTAAAAAAGTCACTGAATGTCTGCCTGACAAAACTCTCTTCGGCTCATAGCTAACAAAACGTCTCACAATCACTCTCTTTAATGAGATATTACATTTACTTTCACCATTTTCGACTATAGTTAGGAGCACGGCGCCTCATCTGTCCTTTGTGGCATGCCGTAATTTAAGAATTTCTCCACCCTACAATCCGTCTCATTCCCTTCCTTGTCCTGTTAATGTGTCAATAAATTTTCTTGCTCTTGCACCAATCTCATTTCTCTCCTGATTACTCCCTTCCAATGCATGGAGCAATGGTAAGGGTACCTCCCTCATCATACAATTCTGATGTGCTCCAAATGCCCATTGAACAAAATCCTTGTTTGTCTCATAGTCAATAAGAATAAATAATATATATTTGGAACATGCATAGGGTTAATGTACTTAGAAGAGTACTTGGCCCAAGGAGCTTGTGAGTGACCAAC
>SNQN01007475.1:15792-33219 GCA_008642245.1 Bassia scoparia | reverse complement strand
CAAATTTGCCCATTTATTTTTGGGGCGAGTGTGTTCTTGCCGCAGCCCATCTAATTAATCGTACTCCAACTCCTATCCTACAAAACAAAACACCTTTTGAAATTCTTTTCAATAAATTACCCAACTTTGATGCTATTCGAACTTTTGGGTGTCTTTGCTTTGCTTATTATAAAAAACGAAAGGTGACAAGTTTGCTAGTAGGAGTAGGAAATGTGTGTTTGTGGGGTATCCATTCGGGCAAAAGGGTTGGAGAGTGTATGATTTAGATACAAAAGAATTTTTTGTTTCTCGAGATGTTAAATTTATTGAAGATGTGTTTCCGTTTGGTTGTCCCGATGATGTAACTATTGCCTCTAAAGTGGATTATGTTGGGGAAATTCATGAGGATTTTGCGGATTTTGGTGTGTGTGATGTTGATTGTGGTGTAGAGATGCATAGTTTTGATCAAGGGGGGGAAGGAGTGAGCCGTGAGCATGGGCATTTGGAGCAACCCCTACACAACGACACTGCCCAGCTTGCTGACTCACCCGTTGGACAGCAAGACAACTCTGGGTCCAAACCAGAAGCTCCTGTTCAGTAGCCACAGGCCACCGAACATGCCACCCAGGCTGGTGCTGACAGCGAACAATAGCAGCCCCCTACTGCCTTTGAGGGTCATGATGACCTACATTAGTCCACTGAAAATATGGTCCGTGGATGTCGTACGAAATATTCGTCGGTAAAGCTCCGTGATCATGTCACTAACACTGTTCTTGCTAGTAGTCCATCTCTCCCAACTCCAGTTTCTGATCCGCCTTCAGGTACTTCGTATCCCCTTGCACATTATATACATTGTGATAATTTTTCTGTAAATTACCGTTAGTTTCTTGCAGTTGTTGTTGGTAACAATGATCCAAAATCATTTAAGGAGGCAATGAAATATGTGATGGTTGGAGACAATCAATTCAGGAAGAAATACGAGCACTTTAGAATAACGGCATATGGACTTTGGAGCCACTTCCAACTAGGAAAAGGGCTCTTGACAGTCAGTGGGTCTACAGGACCAAGTTTTTGTCCAATGGTGACGTTGAAAGATTAAAATCCAGATTTGTTGTTAATCCAGATTGGTTGTTCTTGGGAATCATCAGCAAGCAGGTATTGATTATATTGAAACATTTGCGCCAATTGCTAAAATGACTACTGTTCGAACTTTTTTGGCAATTGCAGTGTCTAAGAACTGGGAACTTGTTCATAATGCCTTCTTGCACGGTGATCTTGATGAAGAAGTATACATGAAGTTGCCTCTCGGATTTGAGAGTCCAGATCCTACTTTGGTTTGCCGCTTGAGAAAGTCGTTGTATGGCTTGAAACAGGCACCCAGATGTTGGTTTGCAAAGTTAGTCACAGCTTTGAAAGAGTATGGCTTCCTTTAATCTTATTCAGATTATTCTTTGTTTACATATACTAAGACAGGCATACAGATTAATGTCTTAGTCTATGTTGATGATATTGTTATTTCTGGGAACAATTCCGCTGCTTTGTGTACTTTCAAGTCTTATCTTAGTGATTGTTTCAAAATGAAGGACTTGGGTCCTCTGAAATATTTTCAGGGAATAGAAGTTCTGCGGGTCTGTTTTTGTGTCAAAGAAAATATACTCTAGATATTATTTCTGAAGCAGGCTTGTTAGGAGCTAAGCCAAGCGGATTTCCCATAGAGGAGAATCATAAGCTTGGCTTAGCTAGTGGAGACTTACTTAAAGATCCAGAGTGGTATCGCAGGCTTGTTTGTCGTTTGATATATCTTGCTGTTACTCGTCCAAATTTGGCATATTCTGTTCACATCTTGTCTCAGTTCATGCAGGAACCCCGACTTGAGCATTAGGAGGCGGCCTTAAGGGTCGTTCGATATTTGAAGGGGACACCGGGACAAGGCATTCTTTTAAGTGCAGACTGTGATTTGACTCTATAGGGTCGGTGTGATTCCGATTGGGCAGCATGCCTGGTTACTCGACGTTCTCTTACAGGTTGGCTCGTGTTTCGTGGTCGGTCTCCTGTGTCTTGGAAGACAAAGAAACAACATATAGTTTCGAGGTCATCCGCTGAGGACGAATACAGGTCGATGGTTGCCATCACCTGTGAGTTCAAGTGGTTGAAAGGCTTGTTGTTGAGTTTTTGAGTGAATCATCCGAAGGCAATTAAATTGTTCTGTGATATTCAATCAACCTTACACATTGCCAAGAACCCTGTTTTCCATGAAAGAACGAAGCACATAGAAGTTAACTGTCATTTAGTTCGGGATGCAATCAATGAGGGCTTATCTCTCCATCTCATGTGTCTACATCTTCTCAATTGGCGGACATTTTTACTAAGGCGCTTGGTAAAATGCAGTTTGATAATTTACTTTCCAAGTTGGGCATTCTTAATCCCCATGTGCTCCAACTTGAGGGGGGTATTACGGGAATATGGTTTAATTGGGAAATATCTTTTGGGAACATTTGATTAGAATATAATCTTTTGGTAAATATATTGTAATTACTTGTTTTCCTTATTTTCCTAGATCATCCTTTATTCTAGGGATCAAATTGTATGTAGCATATATAGGTTTTGCGTATTGCTAATGAAAGTCAAGTCATTATCGACAATTTCTACAGAAGGACAACAACAAAATGACTCAAACGAGGCAAAACTTTTCCATAAGTTTGGCTCAGCTAAGCAACTAACTGAACTAAGCGTTGCAGGAGTCAAACCTGAGAATAAATTTGACAAGCTTCACATTCTGGGATGTTAGTAAAGGTTTGAAGGAATACTCATCCACCCGATGGAATATATGGAAGGCTATATTTTGGAGTCAATACTTCAACCACCCATGGTCAATCATATCATTCATTGCAGCAGTCGTAATAATTATTCTGACTATATTACAAACCATTGCGGGATTCCTCCAATTATCTCATTAGTACAAATAATTTCACTGGTTCGAGAAAGAGAAAAGAAAGACTCTTAATTAGAAGATTGTTGCCTTCAACCAATTAAATCTCCATGTTCACTTGGTATTTGGTCATTGCCAACATATGTGGTGGACATAACTATAACAAAGTTGGACTTGTATAAACACAAGCCAAAAAAAAAATACGGTAATATCCAAAGTATATTGTGGACATTACATGAACTTCATTAACTTAGCTTAAATTAATTAATCCCCTCACTAGTGGAAAAAAGGCCAAAAGCTCCAAGCTTTTTCCCATTAAAAGCTCCAATTTTTGCCTGGTACTTTTGGAGCTGGTACTTTAAAAAATATAATAAAAGCTCCAATTTTTGCCTGGTGCTTTTAATGTATTAAAAGCACCGGGCTTTTTAAAAACTGGAGCTTTTAGTGCGTTAAAAGCTCAGCTTTTAGTGCCTTAAAAGCTCCAAGCTTTTAAAAAACCTGGAGCTTTTAACCCACTTACATTTTTTATATTTTTTTCTACATTTTCAATTTCCTACCAGTTATACATTGAATACACATTTTTTTTGGTGCTAAATACATTGAATGCATATAAATCAAATACAACATTTGCCAAAAAGAAAAATATATTATATTAAGTAAAAAATATGATAATTACAAAATACAAGTGAAAAATATCACCATAATATATGTAATTAGTAAGCTACATTCTACAGTAAAAAAAATTAAGAAACCACAATGTATTATAGAGTATTTCAACAAAAAATTACGGGTGTTGCTAAATACACTTAGTTTTCACAAAATGCAGTAAAAAAACTAAAACCTAAATTATTAATTAATTAATTAGAAAAAAACTGAATGCAATGCGATGGCGTCTCCTAATTTTTCACGCCAAGCCTAACACATCACACTTGCACTGCTCCACCGACTATCGCGTCTGCCCCACTGCCACTGCACGGTTGCACCGCCCCACTACACCCCACCACCGGATCTACTCCAGTGCACCACCGCCTATGCTCCGGTGAACCACCGTGCATGCCCCACCACCGCCAAGCCAAAACAAAATCAGACAAATGAAAACAAAAACAAAAACGAATTATAATTAGAATAACAAAAACAAAAACGAATTATAATCAGAATATCAGACAAACGAAATAAAAAAACGAAAGCAAACCAAAAAAAACAAAAACGAAATCCTCATAACTTAAATGCTTTTATAATCAAAATATCAGATCTACAAAGAGAGGGGAAAAAATAACAGAAAATCAAAATCAAGAACAAAAACGAAATCTGACAAACGAAATAAAAAACAAAAACGAATTATAATCAGAATATAAAAAACAAACGAAATAAAAAAAACGTAAGAAAACCAAAAAAAAAACAAAAACAAAATCCTCATAACTCTAGATCTATTTAACAAAAAAAACAAAAAACAAAAAATGTCATCGGAAACTCTAGATCTTAGGTTTTAACAAAAAAAATAACAAAACTAAAAAAAACGATTAACCCGATTCAAAAAACAAGAAGAAGAAGAGAAGCTCACCTTCAAAAGAGGAGCGGCGGCGGTGGTCGTCGGACGTGGCCGCTGTTCGTCGTGGCAACATCTAGCAGGAGAGAAGAAGGAGGTGAAGGTGGTTGTGAGGAAGAAGGAGCAATGGTTGTGAGTTGTGACTAAGAGAGAGGAAGAATGTGGGGATTTGTGAGGAAACCGAGTGAGTAAGAGAGAAGAAGGAGGTGAAGGGTTGCGAGAGTGTGAGGCTTGAGGGTTTGTGAGGTGAGGGTTTGAGAGTATTGAGACAAGTGTAAAGCATAAGTACTTATGTTTCTTGTGCTAAGCCCATATTTTTCTATTAAAAGCTCCAGTTAGTGAAAGCCTGGAGCTTTTAATTATTAAAAGCTCCAGTTATTGAAAAGCCTGGAGCTTTTAACTATTAAAAGCTCCAGACTTTTCAATAACTGGAGCTTTTAATAGTTAAAAGCTCCAGGCTTTCAATAACGGGAGCTTTTGTTAAGATATTATGGGCTTAGCACAAGAAACATAAGTACCTATACTTTATACTTGTCCTGTCTCTTATACACATCTAGATGTGTATAAGAGACAGATATATATACATGCATGATATATTCTATCATATATTAACGCATATATACCAATTCAAATTTCAAAATGCGTGGCTTTATTAATTCACACATGAATCATGATAAGGCAAATTTAAATTTATTTATTTCCTAAAATGAAGCATTTGGTTGCATTAGATAAGATGTGATTACCTTTATTTTAACTTTTTAATTCAATCTTGTAAATAATTTTTTCGTTCAAAAATTTTGAGCTTTGTTGAATGTTATAATTCTAAATACGTGCATGACATATTCAGTTAAGCCTAAAATTTATACTAAATTTCGAAAAAAACTATACAAAGTAAATTGAAAGAAGAAAATAAAAACTCAAAAAAAAATCCAATTAAATTAAATATCCGTATGTGAAGAAAATTTTCAAATTTTTGTTATATCCGAAACAATATTGGCAATGACGACCCTTGTTTTATATTTTATCACCATTATCAAATGCGACAAACCAATTGCGTTTAATTTTCTTAATCCCATAACTTAAAAACATTTTAAGAAAATCACGAACAATAATTTGAAAATATTGCATATTATATCTCCTATAAACAAGAATAGAATTAAGGTAATGATATCGCTACTACATAAAATGGCTAAAGAAACGGGTTTTGGCAATGGTTTGTTCTAAAGCAACGGGTTTAGGCAACGGTTTGGTCTTGAGCAACAGTTATTAGCAACGGTTTGATGTTAAGCAACAGTTTGTGGCAACGATTTTTGAAACCGTTGCCTTAGATAGGCTATGGCAACGGTTATGGGATCTATTGCAACGGTTACTTTTCAACCGTTGCCTTAGACCAAAATCCAATTTATTAATTAAAAATTGATATATCAGGGAAGCTTCTCTATTTTTGGCGATGGACGAAAATTTTGGTAAAAAAATCAAACTCTTTTTCGCATACCATTCTCTCTCAGTTGAAACCCTCCATTCATTCTACTCCACGACAATTGAAACCATACATCACTCCAACCCTCATTCAATCTCTACCCTTAATCCTTCAATCTTTTTCAGTCAAATATTCATTCCACTTATTCAATGGTATTTTCGAGCAAATTATGGGTCTTTTTATTGATTTGTTTTGGTAATTTTCTGCTCAATTGTCGAACATTTTGTGGGTAAAATTTGGAGCAGTTGTGGGCGAATTTGTGGGTATATTGTGGGCAAAATTCAGAGCATTTTGTTTGCAAAAGTTTCATGTATTTTCGAAGAATTTATGTTGCATTTTGTGGGAGATTTGTGGGCGATTTTAGCGAAAATTCTGCTCGTTTTGTCAAGGTAATGTTTMCTCAATTGTCGAACATTTCTGTTGCTATTTTGCTTTATTTTTGTGGGTAATATTGTTTCATTTTTTTCTGAGTTATTTAGTTTGATTTACTGTTTTTTCATGCATATTTTCATTGCTCAATTGTCGAACTTGCAAAGAATGTTTTCTGGGTTTCTAGCTTGTAATATTGCTAGATACATCATAATAATCTCAGTTAAATCTGATTAAAGAAATTTATCGAGGAGTTTTGAGCTTGTCAGGGTGAAATAGCATATTTCAAATGATGAGCATTTGAAATATGAATGAGAAATTAGATTTACTGGAGTTAAATTATTTTGGTATGATAAATGTTGAAAATTGTCGGTTTTGTTGCGTAATTTGTTGCATTTGCCATTCTGTTGGTCTGTTGAAATTATTTTTGTTATTTGAAATCTTCTAGGAAGTGTGGGTCTTGCATTGGGACTAAGTCCTTGTGTGTGTTAAGGAAGAAACCGAGCCAATTTTGGACCTTGAGATTGTATATGGCCAATATGGGAATTGGGGTATGCTTAGGGGTATTCATGAGTCAAGCTCGAGTTAGGGTATGCTTGGGGTATTGATGAGTCGAGCTCGTGTTTGGTTATGCTTGGGGGTATTGATGAATCGAGCTCGTGTTGGGGTATGCTTAGGGGTATTGATGAGTCGAGCTCGTGTTGGGGTATAATAAGGGGTATTGATGAGTCGAGTTTGAGTTAAAAGTATTGATAAGTTGAGCTAAGTATGGGGTAGCTCGATATGGGTCACATAAGAGTCGTAAGGCAATGATACTTTTTTTTGAGCTCAAGCTATGTTTTGAACTTTTTTAAATGTATGTTTGGGAACCCCAATGGGCAGCTATTGAAATGTATATATTATACTGTAATATGTCATCTTCTACTCGTATGATTTAGGAATGCATGTCAAAACCATTCATTGATCAATGTTATTAATGCTCGATGATTTTGTTTAATATTTCCACATGACTGTCATTTACGGCTTAAGGACTTAGATGTCATTTTTGCATTTTATACAGTATCTACTATATAACCTTTATTTTATACTAATTTTAGAGCCAAACTTATCATCACCTTATTTTGTGACATCTAACATAAATGCTAGAAAACACAAGATGCATCTGATATCTTTTACAATCTTTTGGGTGGCTTTTTCCCCCATTTTGTTTTGATAAAGTTGCATAGCATTAGAAGTTTGGAACGTATATAGTTTGTAATAATACGCCATTTTTCTAGGGAGGAAGAATAATTGAGTTTTTAATCAAGATATTGATACATGCAGATGAAAAGGAGTAGACATGAAGCTGATGGAGAACGTAATGTGTTGCCGGCTTATGAGACGCAAAGGATTGAGAGGTTGAGGAAAAATGCAGAAATAATGGAAGCAAAAGGCCATGGAAGTTTAGCGAAAAAGATTTTAAAAGAAAAAGCTGAACTCTTTTCAAATATCCACTAGATGAGTTGACGTTTTCAAACGAAGTTGAAAAGTGCAATATTAGAAATGAGAAAAGTAGCATGAAGGTATGCAATTTGACACTTTTTTTTTATTTTGACTTTTTTTAGGGTTAGTTGAACTGTTGATATACTGTGTGTCTCATCTATGCAATTTGATTCTTTTTTGTTTGTAATTTTTTGCCTACGTTTGTGCCTAGTTTGTTCCTTTTCAACTCGTATTTTCTGTATTTGCTTCTTTAATTGGTTGATGTTGTTTATTTGATCCATCTATCTCATTGTATATACTAGGAAGCTTAAACTAGCCTTTGTATTGGTGCATCTCTAAATACATAACTTCCTTTCGAATGATATGATTTTGATGCTTGACTTTAAAACGTTGACAATCAATCTGTAATAATCTATTAGTAAAAAAAATAAGAATTTGATGTTTCAAAGAGGACAACCTTTGCTGCTACAAATTTATAATCAACGTTATAGTCAAAGTCAATATATGAATAGTGAAACGTTAAGCCATAGCATATAATTTGATTATTTGAGAGTTGAGACGGAGGAAGGATATGATAAACCTAGAATAATGATGTAATGACTGCTATAAGCATTAGGAGGATCATGTATAGAAAAGCTTTGGACCATAAATCCAGCGAACATGCACAGTCTCTTGCACGCATCACGCATGTCAGAAGAAGAAACAAAGTCTCCTAGGAAATTGCTGTATTAGGAATTCAGGACGCAATCTACGCATCTATGTACTCCTCACATTCACCTAAAGAACAGCATTTTTATAAAGCTTTGAAAGTACAAGGAATTAAAAAATAATGCTCTTTTTTTCATCCATCCCTACATTTTCAGTAGGAAAAGAACACCAAATTGCCTCGTTTCACACTTTAGGATGCACACCTTTCATCTAGCCAACGCTCCTAGATTAGTATATCAAAGCATTACCGAAAAACCATGTTCACTTTCACTACTGTTTTAGCTCACATTATAAACTAAGCACTCATTTCCTAAAGCATTTTAACGAGTTTTCCTCATTTCCTCTATTTCAAATTAGGTGCATCACTTCTCAAAAGCACAAAATTGAAAATTTAAGGAGAAAAAAGAGGGATAAAAAGAGAGGGGAAAAAAGATTGTCCTGTGATAAAAGAGAGAAAAAAAGTTACTGCCCAAAACAAAAAGTGGTGCATCTAATTTGTAACACTTAGATTGAAATGGGGAAGTAATAAGATTAACTAAATGTTTCTATAATAGTATTGAAGACAGAGGGAAAGGAAAGGTAAGAACACACTTCAGAAGTAAACTTGTCCACAAAATATGAAATAGAACCATTGAATATCATAGCAAATGCACAAAGGGAAAAAAATTCAAAGCTTGAAGCAATAAAAAACACAGCAAAGTAGGCCATAGGAAGTAAACTTCTTCTGTCTTGTTCTTTTGTTCTGCTTAATTTTTTTCTGTCATGTTCTGCAGAACCAGAGTGGCCTATTCTGTTGGTAGTTAGTTGTTGCCATTCTGGTTCTACTGTTGTCGTTGAGCAACGGCTTTAAAATTGTTGTTATTCTACTGCTTTACTATTGTCGTTGTTGGATCATTGGTGTCCTATTGCCATTGATGGTGTGCTTGTCATTTTTGTAGGTTCTACAGAACTCTTTCAAGCCAATGCCACCTGAAAATGTGCCACCCAAATCTAGGACTATGGCTAAATATTTGACAAACAGTGCTGCTGTGCAAGTTGAGAAGCAACAAGATGAATGTGTGAAGGACCCAATGCACAAAGGACACATGCAACTAGATGAGGTGACCTCTAAAAATATGGCTGCATTTCTGAGGAAACACCACTCATTACTACAACAAGGTGTAACTTTCCAATCTGACGAAAATCAAAAGCAACAAGGTTTGGTCCCCAATTCAAGTTCTATGGCACAATTTGTGAATAAACAAGCATCGATGCAAGTTATTGAACAATTTGCACCATCTCAACCTTGTGCAAAGCAACAACAACAACAACAAGGTCAAAAGCCTTTTGTTCAACCTGAGGCGAAAAAATAACAAAAGAAAGCATGTCCTCCCGGCTCCTTATCCCAATTTCTCGAACGTCGTAAAAAACAAGGGCAAAACGCAAATGGAGTCGTTGTTGTAGAAAATTGAGATGCCTTAGAGAATGAGGTGGAATCTCAATCTGGTTTGCAACCTTCCCATGTCATGAAGGAAGTTGAATTAGAAAATGAAGTTCAACCTGATTTGGACTTAGCAAACAATGATGATTTTGTGGTGCACCAATCTTCACCAACAATGGAAGCGACAAAGAAAGGTATCATGCTAATTTTGTTGCTAATTTCACGTTAAGTTTATAGTTTTTCATGCTAATTTATATATTTTTTCAAATCATCGTTTATAGTTTTTCATGCTAAGTTATATATTTTTTCAAATCATGCACAGTTAGTTTTTTTTAATGATATCTGATAAACAAAAGCCTGATATCATGGCCTAATTTACATCAATAATGAATAATGGCCTGATTTACATCAATAATGAATTGCCTTATATTAAATTAAATAGAACATCTACTGGGAATTTCTCCTATTTAAACTAAACAGGATGAATATACTGTGGATATATCAACTCGAATTATTTTCTTTAAGTAAGGAGTTTGTACATGTATTTCTAATCATACAGCCACAAAGACGAAGAAGCATAGAGGCCCCACGAAGCTTCTTGAGGCACATACTCGAACACTAGACGAACGTCCTCCAATTGTTCTTAACTCAGATGGTCAACCTGTTGGTCCTTCTCGAAAACTAGTTGATGAATATACTCGCTTCTTGGGGACCGTGGCTAGAGATCCTGAGATGGCCCCAGTCAATTATGGTAAATGGCTCGAGTTGCCTACACACGACAAGATGTGAAAATATATTCAAGTATGTTGTTAATCTTCTTTTATTTTTGGTTGCATAATTTTTTAAGGATTTTTGCTGGTGTGAGTGTTACAACCAATTTTATGTGTAGGAGAAGTATTTAATTCCGAATGAAGGKAGAAAGTGGTCAATGGAAACTATGGATGTTGCTTGACGAAGATTTAAGTGGGAAACAAAGAATAAAGTGTTCAGTGGAAACGATGAGACTGATCGCCCAAAAATAGTCCCCGGTAATCAACTTGAAGTTCTTGCTGCCTATTGGAATCATCCAAAAATTCAGGTTTGATATTACAAGTGTGACTATTATTTTCATTGTCCTATTTTCATTGGTCATTTGGCAGATGTAATTGGTTGTATTTGCACAATGCTTTTCGTCTTTTCTCAATAATTGTGATCAGTCACAATATGTTATGTTTTTCTTCCGATGCTTCCTTAAGCTATAGTATCGAAATTCTGTGACTATCATTCTGTCTCAATAATGGCACAAGGATAATCAGTTTTGCTGACAGCTAATGTTGCTGATAGGTGATCTTTTTAAATTAAATTTCTTACTTCGGTCCTATTTTAAACTTACTCAAGCATTTTAATTATTAGGAACAAAGCGCGAAGAACAAAAGAAATCGTGAATTCCTAGATGATATGCACACTATGGGACCAAAATCACTTGCAATGTTGCGACATGAGTTGGTAAATAATACGATAACCTTGCTACAGCTATAAAATATATTATCATCTTATCATGACTGCCTTACTAAACTAGTTTCATGTTTCTTTTTTTTTAAATGTCTTATAAATAGAAACAAAAGGCCCCAAATAAGCAAGAACCATCTCAATCAAAGGTTTACAAAGAGTCAAGGAAGAGAAATTCGATAAAAGCTTATAAAACAAATTATTCCAAAACTAAAGCCAATATGGTAAGCTATGCATGTTATAATTATATATGTTGCTTTGTATCGCCCAAAGATTGTTCTTTAATAGTCATGTGTAACTTTTTTAAAAATTGCAAGGAAAAAATGGAGGCATTGGAGACTCAACCCCATGAAGAAGAGAGGAGCAAACAACAATGATCCCTACTATGAAGTGATAAGGAAGCATGGGCATAGTGGTCGAGTTCGACTTTTTGGAAAAAGGGTAACAAAATCTTCTTTGAAGAAAAAGGGTTCAAAAGCAAATAACTACATAATTCCATCAGAATTCTTAGAAAGCATCCAAATGCAAATTGTGCAAAACCTTCGGGAAGCTAATCCCGGGCTACTGATCGTGATGCCAAGTATACCTTCCTCTGTAGTTGAAGAGTCCAATGGAGGACAACCAAATGAGGCTAGTATATTATGATTTGTCTTTTTCTTCAATTTTGTTATAACCCTTTTTCCTGTTTAATTGAATTTTTTATTTTTAATTTTATCTTATATGGTATTATATTTCAGGGCAAACAATCAAGTGAGGCAACCATAAATCCAAACGATCAATTGATTGTTCAACAAAAATTAAGTTCCAAGGTGTGTATTTTATTTGCAATGTTGGTGCACAGTAAAGTCTCAACAACAAAAGATAAACAAATTAGATATCTGAAATCAAAAAAAGAAAATGAAAAGAAGTGTATGACAGTATGTGAGTAAATTGGTGTAATACTAGTAGTTTTGATGTACAAAGTTAACTTTTTGTGAGGAAATGGGCTCCTTAATTACAAAAGCATGCTTTTCCCAAGCAAACAACTTAGCTATCCTTAATCAACTTCTCTTTTCCTACCCCTTTTGATGTTAGCTAAGGCTTTTAATTTTAAATGTACAAATCTCCATTTAACTAATATGCATATAAATTTGTCAGTTCTTCTACTGTAATTTGCCTTCATACTTTTTCAGAAAGTTTTATGCAAGGAATTGTAAGACTGAATTTTGTTGCCTTCCATTAACACTTGCCCTAATTCACCTCTATTACCAGCCAGTTTTGGCTTTGATCTTGCTTTCCATTAACAATTGTAAGGCTAATCTTACTTGAGCGTCGAAGGGGATTTTTGGCATGTTTCTGGCCGATCTTGTCTGTAATCAACTGTGATCCTTAATCTATCTTCTTGTATTTATGTCATTTGTAAAACATGTCAACATTTTTTAAACATGTGAATACAACAGCAACAAAAGGAGCAGGAACAGCATTCTTCAGTTTCTGTCCAACAGCAGCAACATGACAGAGGGCACAGTTCCTCGGTTTCGGGGCGGTAGCAACATGTCAGCAACGACAACAACACAACACAGCTGGGTAGTGTACAGATGTTGGAGAGACAGCATGGCAGTGCAGTGGATTTACAAAGGCCGCAGGGCAGCAATCTGGCCTTGGGATCTGTGCACACAAGTATTACGGTGCTTTGATCTCAAGTTAGTTTTCTGAATTTGTCTCCCTTTGATTGTGATCCGTTGTGGATTTTGATTGTGATGCGTGACTAATAATCAATCCTATCATTACCTCTTATTTTTTCATTGAGGCAAATAATCAAACCCGACTTTCTTAGGAATAGATGAATATAGACTAGCCACAAGACCTACAAAAACAATATGTACAAACTACAAGTCAACAAATTATATGCGTGTTTCGGCAAATGCTCAGCTATATTAAAACCAAGAATCAGCTAGTTTTGAAATCAACCCGTTTAAACCATATGCTGCTGTAATCTTGTTTACATACAAACAATTTGCACAAGGACATGAACTTATGAAAGAATATAAACTAGTACAGACTACAGAGTATTGAAATCTTTAAAAACAATGAATATTCAAATTTATAAGCTTGAAGTCTCATGTAGATGCAGTAATGTAGACTGTGGGCCCCCGCGGGGCTTAGGCCTACATCGATGTGTAGTTGTGTGCTTGAACCACAGAACCCGCACGTGAGTGCGTTGGGGGAGTGTTGTCGAGTAAGGGATCGCCACCGTGCCTATATAGGTTAATCACGGACGCCCAAAACGTTGGTGCCAAAACAATGGCCCCACGGTCTGATCCAGTAACCAGTTCGTGGTTTCGGGGACATGGTACGGATCGAATCTTTGACCCAATCCGCCCGCATGTAGCGGTTTCTACACGGTCTCATTGTAATTCCATTCAAGCACGATTATTGGATGCACGCAACTTAGCAATTTCAAACCTTATTCGCGTTCTAATCCTAAAGTTACTACTAAAAAGTGAGTTCCTATTATACAGAAAATGACTACCTAGCCTAAATATTGTGAAAGCTTGATATTAATCAAATTAATACGGTGCCTAAAACCCGGTCGTCCATAATTAATCTGACTTTAATGTCTGGTTCACGTAATTCCGGTCTTGATTTATCAAAATATCACAAAGCGTGTCACAAAACATACTATACATAAAATACATATAGTATATATATATATATATAGTATATATATATTAATATATATATAATATATATATTATATATATATATTCGATATTATATATTATATAATATTAAGACACACAAAACACACACACTCATCCCTTACCTTGTCACTGCGAATCAAACAAATCGTTAGATTATAATATAAAAAAGTGCCTTTGACTCGATCCGCTAACAAGACAAATAAACATGTTAGTATTGACGATAATAATAAGTAATAACGAAAAGGAAAATAACATTGATAAAAACAAAAATGAGAAGATTAATCCTACATATTTACATGCAACAACTAAAAGGTGGGTTTCTACATTTTATTAGTTTAATTGAAACTCGTAATAGTTATTAATCAAGTTAAAAGAATGCGAAATGAAGGTTTTGGGTGAGTAACCTRYGAGTTATACCTTGATTTCGCTCGTCGATTTGATTCAAAAGAGCGCTAGAACTCATATTTGTGTGTTTGTAGTAGCAAGAGTGTGTAAGTGAGAGAGTGAGAGAGTATGTGAAGCTTAGCAACGTGTGAAGTTGTCGAAAATGAGGCCAAAGGAGGGTATTTAAGGCACGAAAAGGAAAAAACGAGCGTATATATGCTCAAAACGAGCGTATATATGCTCAAAACGAGCGTATATACGCTCAAAACGAGCGTATATACGCTGGCAAGAGGAGGGTATATACGCTCAGAGGAGCGTATATACGCTTGATTATTTCCTACCTTCTTAACAAAAATTCCAATTCTTCTTGATTCTTCTCGGAATAGATGAACCTAGACACCCCCTTTTGCAAGAAAATACGATTCTAAGGGGTTCTAGAACATTCCATGTATTTTTTCGGTATTTTCAAAATATTTTCTGATTTTTTATGTATTTTTTGTGTATTTCGATTTTTGCAAATATTGTAAAATTCATAGAAAATTATAGAAAAATCGGAAAAAATAATCTAAAAATACTGGTGAACTCAGAAAAATGAGAAGAATGCAATGAAAAGTGGAAATTATGAAAATCACTAGTATAAATTATTTTAAAAATCCTAAAATTAAAAAGAAAATTCTAAAAATAGAAAATAAATAAAAGAAATAAAAGAAAATACTTTTTGCCTCCTATTTGACCCTTTACACATGATTTCGAGCATGACTTCACATATTTCGAGCTTTTTACGAGTTCAACCGCGTCTTTTCTGAATCAAATTGATCACGAAACGTGGTATGTTTCATCATCGGTTATTCATTTGGAGAGACACATTTGGGTGTCTACAAGTCCCATTAGCCACTTTTGTAAAAAATCTTCATTATAACCTGATAATATAGAGAAAATAAAACGGCTATATGAAACACAAAATATGAGATTTTGAGAGATTGAAACCAATATTGTATAACTTCTGTGCAGGGAACTAGAGTGGTAATGAGTCGAGTCAGAGAAGAACTTGAGTGACCATGTCAAAGTTAAGATACTTAGTTTTACAAAACCGCAATCTCTAAAAATCCATCGCACAACTCATGAAATTCAAACAAATAATCACTTCATATCATCCAAGAATAATATATTCTTCAACCCTCAATCAAAAGAATGATATGTCCACGTATTCACATGCATATATGATACGATCGAAGTGAGGATATTATAAGAGATGGGACTAAGTTTGCTTTTGTATTTGATTTTCGATATTGAATGATATCTACTTATCTAGTGCTTTCATGTATACTAGATATTTGAGGAAGTAGCAACATGTATAATGTATTCATGTAAGTATGTAACTTAACAATGTGTATTGATGACCTAGTGATCGGTTAATTACTTAGAGATGTTAATGGGTTATTGTGCGTGCCCGGCTTAACTAATAGTGGCACTAGCTAGCTCGCTGTTGAAGATAATGCATATGAATATATGATCGACCCTTGACAAATATTTTCTTATATGTGGCCAAGATGTACGTGTTGACATGCAATCCAGCACGTACATCTTGGTCGTGTCATGGAGTTAGTCGATTTACTTATAAGATATCCTAGCTAAGCTAATAGACTATAAGCCTAACAACACTTGGACTAATGTGTTAATAAGTGTCTCTAAGTCTCTTTGTAGCCATGCCTAGTAGTATTTTTTTGGTGAAGTATATTAGCTACCCTGTTAAATTCTAGTAGGTCGAGGCCACATAATGGAAAGAAGGTTGTCTAAATCACTGCTTATTAGCTAAAGGCCCGACTTAGAAAGGCCCATCGGAGAAAGGTTGTCTAAATCACTGCTTATTAGCTACTCCCTGACCTGCATCGGTTCAGAGGTCAGAGGGCCATGCTGCTGCAACACAGAAACTGTGGGTTGGTTTCGTTGCTGTTGTTGTCTAGGCCCCTCCGAATCAGGTGTGCCTTAATCTGAAACTCCCTCGTCATTGCTTCGAATATGATCTGAACCCGTAACCTCAAATCCTAATACAAGCCTCACACACCTTCACCAACTTTGATAGCATAAGCCTAATAATTGGCACTAAATATAAAACTATGTCAGAGAAAGGAACAAAATAAAGAATATATAAGATGATTGGCACTTCATGTAGTTGTTTAATTCATAGGAGTTGGAATTTTATTAGTAGACTAGTATGCATATAGCAGTGGATGTACGTCAATGATAATTGGAGCTTGAAAGTAAAGCCAATATCTTGTTTTTGTTCAAGTTAAAAATGTATGTTTTGAATGTGGTACGAGTAATATTTTTTAAGCGTGAGAGGTTTTTATTAAATAAAATAAAAACCTCAAATTATTGATAGTTTGGTTTCTTGGTGTCTTTGTTAGTTGATTTACTAATATGCTTCAATGATTCATTTTGTAGGTACAAATTGAAACAAATGAATTACTAGACGCACATTATTGGTTCAATCGCAAATCATGCATTGCTTCATACAAGTTGAACATATAAGTATTGTTATTAGTTTTTTGTTGTGATGATTGGACGACTTTTATCGACTAGCTAGCAACTATAATTTTTTGGTGATCATCTGTTTTTGGAGTGCAGTATCTTTTGTGATTAAAGCAAGGATTTTTTGTATAATACCACCTTTTAGTTACCACTTTTTAAAAATTCCCACCTTTTGTTTTTTTTTTTTAAATTCCCACCTTTTAGTTTCAATTTCTTAAAATTTCCAACCTCTTAACGGATTTTTTAACAGAACCGTTAATTTGCGGGTCCCACTTAGTGTTTGTTATTCAAGTCAAATGAACTCTTCACGCTCAAACACTCCTTGACCCCGATTGAACTTCCCTCTCTGCTTCACGCACTCGTTGACAGGCATGACAGCCATTCCCCTCTTCTTCTTCACTGTCCATCTTATCCAAGTCGTCATGC
>SNQN01007475.1:3661-15432 GCA_008642245.1 Bassia scoparia | reverse complement strand
GCCTTCAATTTGAGGTTGAGCGCCTCTTGGATCTCCATTATTGATTGCTTCGATGATGGATGTTGTAGTTTAAAGGGCTTCTTTTTAAAGGATGAATCAAACTTGAAGGAGTGTTTGAGCGTGAATCAAATTTGAAGAACAAGAAGAAGATGAAGAAGGAGATGTGTTGAGGTGTGTTGATGAATGTCGTGGGTAAGTTGAGGGAGAAGGAGTGAGTTAACTATAAAATGATAGCAAAATTACGAAAATAACCCTAAACTTAACAGAATTTTTAACGAAAATGTTAAGAGGTGGGAGTTTTAAAAGAATTGTAAACAAAAGGTGGGAATTTAAAAAAAAAAAAAAAAAAGGTGGGATTTTTTAAAAAGTGGTAACTAAAAGGTGGTATTATACAAAAAATCCTTAAAGCAACTTATTATTAGCTTTAATCATTTGTAATTATTTTAACTACGACACACTATTAAATTGGATTCATCTATATATATAAATTACATACTTTTGTGTTTTATACGATCTTGATATTCTTTAATTTTTATAGGTCAAAATAAAATTAAATTGTTTTTAAAAAAAATTGCATTTATCTAATGCAACGGTTGTTAAGTGTCAACCGTTGCAATAGGGTAAAATAAAAATGTTCCACGAAAATCCTAAAGCAACGATTCTTAGATTACTAACCGTTGCAATAAGTATCAAAAGTGTTGCAATAGAGTGATATAGCAACAGTTATATGAAGCTAAGGCAACGGTTATAAACGTTGCCATAGATCAAAGGCAACGGTTCAAACCGTATCCAAAGGTCTAAGGCAACGGTTATAACCGTTGCCATAGATAGTTAAGGCAACGATTCTATTAAGCTAGAACCGTTGCCTTAGATGTCTTTGATTGTTGCCTTAGATCTTTGGCAACGGTTTTATTTAACCGTTGCCGTAGGTAAAAAAACCATTGCAATAGAGCTAAGCCCACGGCACCAAATGTTACGGTTTGCAACCGTTGCCTTAGGCTTAAGGCAACGGTTTGTAGCCTCTAAAGCAACGGTTTTAACTGTTGCTATAAGTACAAAAATGTAGTAGTGTATTTATCTGAAAATTACTTAGATTAAATTCTCATTGTTAAATTCTCACATCAAAAATGGTTGTTGACTGAGCCTAAAAAGTAACAACCGTCACAATTAATCCCATAGTCACACGCCCACTAATGTCAAACTTACCTTTTTATTTCATGTCATCTCTTTATTTTCAATTTTTTATTTCTGACCTGATTTCCTCAAAGATTCCTTGTTGAATTAAGGCTTGTAACGTTCAATATCAAGGGAAACGATTTCCTATATTATGAACATTAATTCCTTTCCATTTTACTACCATCTTCTTTGACAATTTTAGTCTTCTTCTTGTGCACACGAACTAATGATCATTCTGGCCATCTTAAAATGATTCCTTGTTTGACGATTAAATGACTCAAAAGACTAAATAAATCCTTAAGCTAAATTACAACATAAATTGTAGCAAATAAAAGTTGCAAGTAAATTAAAGCCTAAAAGGCGACTCAAACATAGACTAGAAAACTTGAAAACTAAAACACATTCTGACTTTGTGTTAATAATTTTTGACTCAAATTAAATATAAAATGAACATGATATAAATCAAACATGACTCGAAACAAGACTCAAATGCACCCATCAAAGAATGAAAAACATAGAAAAGTACAACTCTTGAAATTGTCCGACAAACACCTAAACATTGAAACTAGACTCAATAAAATATAAAATAAACTTAGAAAATAAAACTAATTGGACTTTATTCTTGACTTTTAGAACTAAAGATTACCAAGCGAGATATACAGCAGGGATCATCGGGTAGTAAAGAGAATCGAGGTGTTTACTTGCACCTTTTTCAAATTTTTCAATGTTTGGTTATGTCCAAAAAAATATGTTGACAATGACCATGAATATAATATTCAACAATTACGCAATCCATGTATCTATGGCATAATGGTTACCAACAAACCCGAGCCTTATTGTTCCTTGGGAAACTGGAGTTAAAAGTTAAAACTCCATGGATGTCGGTGACTAATGTCATAGGTGACCCGTTAATGAAAATAATTGAAAAAAATTCCCAAAAAATCTGCAAAATTTGGATCACACAATCCGATGGAACAATTTGATTGTATGTTATTGTCGCTTTCTATATACATTGTTATCAAATAATATCAACATTTTTTTAAATAAATCGTTCCCGTATTTATGTGTATGACCTATTACTCCATAGATTGTCAGTTTTGTTTTATACATTATTACCACCGTTATTTTATATTTTATCACAATTATCAAATCTAATGAACCTATTGTGTTGAATTTCCCTAATCCGATAGCTTAAAAACATCTTCTAAAAAAACACATACAATAATTTGAAAATTTTGTAACTTAATTAATTTCCTTAACCAGTAACGAACCTGGCCAGGCCAGCCTAAAAAAAGATTGGATTAGTACTCGAACCGTTTGTGTGGAAAAATTATTTACATCTGGTTATAACTTGGTTATGACCGCACCAGGCATTGGAAATAGCCATAAATATACCATCGGAGTTCATTCATGAATTGTATTTTTCAGTTGTAACCATTGTACAGGTTGGTCATGACCTAAAATCGAATTTGACGCAAACCCCTAAACGCATAAGGGTTACCATCAACCTTCGTCTTCTTCTTCCTTGAGTCATTTGTGTTCAAACTCCATCAACGTCAGCAATCGACGACATAGGTGATAGGGTGATGATAATTCTTAAAAAAAATCCCAAACAATCAACAAAATTCCGCTCTCACAATCCAATCATGTATAAACTTTTTTTGTGCTACGTTTTCAAAAGTTCAAAGTCCATCATTGCGTTTCAATGGAGTTCTTGACACCAACATCAACGGCGTGTTGAAAGTTCCTCAAATATGAAATTCTTTGAAAATAATATGTATTTTCTTTTTAATAAATCTGAAATATATTTTATGAATTTACGAAAAACACTTTCTGAATTTTCGAAATTTATTTCTGAGAATAATAAAATAAATTAAGAATCATAAAATAAGGAAAAAGATATTGTAAAATGGGAAACATGTTAAAAACTGCCTAAAACCTAAAGTCAACTATTGACTTCAAATGGACACTTGTTGCAATGCTATTGGTCCCCTAAAAAAGTTTGTGGTGGTCCATTCTCAATGGACCGTAGTAAAATCATCCTTTTTTTTGTTACGTGTTAAAAATGTGTTAGAATACTTTGTATTTATTTCTGCTCATGCATTATGTGTTTTTTAGAGGTCCTTCAAGTGGATTATTATTTTAATTAGCCATCCTTGTAATATTCAGACAATGATTTCCCTTAATGAAAACCAAGTATATTGAAAGTTTCGAACAGATTAACCTGAATTATAGATCGAAAAATTGGAGAAAAAAAACTCATTGTCGCCTGGTTTAAGTGGTGGTACCGGTGGCGCATTGTTTACAGTTGTTCTGATGTGGCGCCAGGACGGAGTAGGTGGTGAGAGGCTACGCCGAGTTAGTGCGAGGTTAGAGATACAGAGTAATGTGAGAATGTGAGATTGAGAATAGTGAGAGAGTGAGGAAGTTAGCCAGTTTGGGTTAGAGTGATGAATTTTGATTTCTCAATTCTCACAAGAGGCATGTTTGTTGGGCCTAACTGAATAAAGCCCAGAATTTTAATTTTTAAAAATTCACTACCACAAAAATGACCAAAATCACCATTTTTAAGAAGCTAGTTAAGTCAGGTCATCGGTCTCTTACTTTAAGAAACCGGTTATTAACATTAACCGGTCTCTTAAATCCATCTAAGAGACCGGTCCTTTAAAACACATCTCTTAAATTAATGTAAGAGACCTCATTCTTTAAAACCGGTCTCCAATCTCTTTTTTTTAAAAAAAATGTTTATTTTACAACTGTTACCGTCTTATTTCCTCACTCGCTTTAAAAACAAGCAATTGTCTTGTCTCTCCTCACTTCTACCATTCTATCTTCTCTCTCCTCTTTCCTCATTCATCTCACACAACTCTCTTATTTCACGCAACTCTAACCTCTCAGCACACTTATCATAGAAATTTCAGCGATGATGTTCCTTCGATCATGATGTTCGATCTGCTAGTTTTGGTTATTAAAACCAATTTCTTTCGATTTTCCTCCGATTTTCCTATGATTTGCAAACTTCTTTCGGGTAAATTTCTGGATTTTTCTTTTATTCATTTTTTTGTTTTTATATTTGGGTTTTTGGTTATTGTTTTTTTCGAGTTACTTCTGAAATAAAAGATGAGGCTTACTTGAGATACCCGGTGAGGACATCCCGAGTGATAGCTTTGTTGCTTACAACATTTGAAAATAAAAGAAAGAAAACTGGCCAAGGGCTGAACTTCAGATGCGGTACTCGTGGGGGTTGTTACTTAGATAAACATCTTGCCCGACTAGGGTTTTCTTTGTGAGGTGGCTCCTTCTTCTTTTGATTGATTGAGGGTTCAGGCTCTGGTTTGGGCAAGAGGTCAAGAGGCTGGATGTCAAGGAAGATTTCCCGCTGGTTGGTGTTGAACAGAGGGCTATCTCCCTCATCCATCAGCCGAGGTCTCTTCCCATTATCATTCTGACGATCATTTGTCTTTCTCTTGCCCTCGATTGAAGGCTGATCATCATGAATATTATTGATTTCTGAGGCCTGAATGTACTTTTGAGCAAGTTCCAAAGCAGCAGAATACTTGGTGATTCCCTCGATGATAAGGTCTCGCTTAAACTGGCTAGGTCTGAAGCCTGACATGAGGGCAGTAAAAGCTACATTGTCCTTTAGATTCAAAATGCCAAGAGATTCAGCATTGAATCCCTTGATGTAACTAGATAGTCCTTCAATTTTCCCTTGTTTTAGACTCATCAAATGCAAACTAATTTTCTTGTGACGTTTTCCAGCAATGAATTGTTGTTTAAACAAACTTCTAACATAGTGAAATTGGTAATGCAACAAGATGGTAATTCACTAAACCAAGTTAGAGCTATACCTTTGAGTGTGGTTGGAAAGAACCTACGTACACCATGACGCCTCACATCCAGTCTGCACGGCCATCTGAGTCTTGAAGGAGGCCATGTGATCTTTGGGGTCGATCGTCCCATCGAATGTCTCGATCGTTGGTACTTTCACCTTCTTTGGATCCTTAGTATCAATGATCTCTCTGCTGAATGGGGTTCTGTGGAAGAGGGTCTGCATCGGCAATTGGACCCTAGTGCCTCCCCCGGACTGCCTAACTGATTCAGATCGAGTGTTGTCTGTATGATCGTGAGATCTGGATGGTGGTTACCTATGAGACCGACTGACAGCCTCATGTTGGGACCGGTGACGTCGAGCAAAGGGTCGGTCTGAGTCTCCTTGGCGAGGGGAGACTCGAGGCTGAGTTGCAGCTTCTTCGCCTTGGATTCGGAGATTGTTAATGATTGTGCAGGTGTCAACACTACCCTTTCTTCGTTCCTCAATGATGAGGCGGGCATCCGCCAGAGGAGGCCGGTCGGAGCGACTGAGGGCCTTCTTAGCTTCTCTCCTCTTGGAAGGAATAAGTTGAACCTCACTCGGGATACTCCGATGGGAGTTCCCCCTCGAAGGAGAGGTCTCCTGCCTTGACTGCACGTCGGCTGGCTGTGCGAGGGCAGATGGGTGGACCCTGCCTGAGGCTGATGCTAAGGGTGTTCCAGTCACTTGGTGAGGAGGCTCACCTTCTCTAAGAGGGCATTGAGTTGTTGCCTAGTGACCGGGTCACTGGGCTGAGGATGGCGGATGGGCGAAGGCTGGCTAGGCTTGCCACCCGCGGCTGCGAGACTTGAATCTCGAGGGGTTGATGGGGCAGTATCCCCCTTTTGAGGATTGGACTGCCCTCCTCCCTTGCCTGGCTGACCAGCGACAGGCTGAACTTCACGAGCACGATCGATAACAATGAACTTCACTAACCATGGCTTGCTTGTCGTCCCCACAGACAGCGCCAATTTGTTCCTGTTTAAGGAACTTACAAAGAAAACAATGAAGCAGTAGGGTGAAACAATGACTGGGGATGATAGCTGGCGTGTACGTGTCTTCCGTCAACGTCCTGAGAATGGACACTGGTCTCCTCCGGCTAACCTGCAAAACAAGCAAAGGTGACTAACCCGGGGGATCTCCGGGAAAAGCCCCTCCGATACTTAAGTCAGGAAGGAGACTTTTCTAAACTGTAGGTCGATCAAGCTAGATATAGACATTAGACTATACTCAGTGGGTTCAGAGTTAGATACTTGAAATAGGCTTACCAACTCCCTTTTTATAGGGTCTGGTGTGGTTGTACTTAAATTCTTCTTCAATGTGGGACTATAGAAGTACTGCACTTATGCAATGTGGGACGAAAGTACATTAACTGTTATAACATTGTCAGAATACCTTTATAGTCTGTACTTTTACGAACCTACCCTCCAAGTGTTCGTATTATGTGGACTAGTGGGGCTCACATGTTTGCCCAATGGACAAGTAGGGCCCACTGGATGCCACGTGGCACCCTGTGATAGGGTAGGTATGGGAATAAGTATCAATAAGTCTAAATAAACTCATATAAATACAAATAAGTTGAAAAAACACACTCTGGTAAAAGATTAAAATGTGTGAATGAAATTTTTTGGGAAAATGTAATTTTGAGTGAATGAATTGAGTAAAGTAATGTAAGTTAACTTTAAAAAGGAGTAATTTTTTAATATTAAATTAAATAAAATAGATAAAAGTAAAAAAGTGGAATAATTAATTAAAAAAACATCCAAAAATGAAAAATAGAACAACTAAATAAAAATGACGGAGGGAGTAGTTAACTGCGATGAGTGATCCGCCATTTAAGCTGAAACAAGCTTTTTTTATTACTGTAATTTTTTATTATATGTATTTTTTTTGGGAGAAGGGAACCAGCAGTTAATACAATTACTAAAGACCTAGAGTATTTTAATCATTTCTTGACTGTAATGAGTAATGACTAATGACCAATGAGAACATAATTTTTTACTCTTTCAGTGAAATTGAACATGTTGATTTTCACTAAAATAATACTCCTAGAGGCTAGAGCGCAAGTAGTAATAGTAAACGCTTGTTTTTTTTCGATAATTAGTAAATTAATCATGAAACTTTCCGTTATAAATGTGAAAGTTAGTACACTACTTCACCATTATTCATTTTCTTTCATTTTTCAAGTGATATTAGTTGTGGATCAAATAAAAAAAAAAAAAACAAGTGATATCAGTAGAGTACTTCACCATTCATTTTCTTTCATTTCTCACAAGATCGTATTTCAACACTCAAAATCTCCCCTATCAGCATTTTAGCTCTTTGCTCTCTACTCTTTGGTACGATGCTTCTCTCCTTTTTTTTTATTAAATGTTTTTTTTAGCATTGATATTTGTATGGTAGTTAGAAAAAATAGAAATGCTTTATCCTTGTTTAGATCAAGTACTAATTTCAATTTTATTTTTCGTTTTTAAACATAAGTGTAGGGTGACTTCTAAAATAAGATTAATTACTCTAAATCACATCTTAATTGTAGGGTGACTTCTAAATAAGATACTTTGAAATGACACAAGTGAATATATAAATGAAATAAACCGTTTTGTAGATGTAGGAGTACTTGATCACCAAGCAAGATTCCACTGATCGAACACAATTTCCCAAGTATGGGATTGGAGATTGTGAACTAGTGGTGCTTGGAATGCAACACTCTTATCACACGTTTAAGAAATAAACGTGCCAATACTTCACCTAAATTAGCTCAACTAATGTCTAATATAACATTAGACTCTTGATCATCCTAAATTTACCATTTGGGGAAAAACTAAAAATAATATATTGTAATGGGTTTAATACAAAAAAGTAAAGATTGGAGAGAGAAAGTAGAGTGTGTGAATCAATTTTAAAACTGTAATCAAACTATATAAAATTACGTTCGTTCTTTTATGTGGTAAAAAACAAAATCAATGTACTAAAAGATAAAATTATGTTTTTAAACGATAATATCAGACTTTATGAAATTATGTTCTTTTCATTTGTATTTGCAAAATGATTTAATAACTTTAAAGAGAGAGAAAAAAGATGAAGGATATAGAGGATTAACATGTATAACAGATTGCAAGTAAAATGACCCAATATGAGAAGATAGGGTATAAAGTTAAGATTGTTCTGTAATAATTAAGTCAACGTGAGATTATTAGGAGAACAATACTAATAATAAAATTAGGAAAGTTATATTAGTTGACAATAAAATTTTGGAAGTTATTTTCTGTGTGACAATATTTTTATTTTCTTGAATTAACACGAATACTACATTAAGGATTTGGAGAGACAAAATTAGATATAACCCCCACTAAGTACAACTTTTTTAAAAATAACCTTCGTGATTTTTTTTAATTTTATTTAACCCCCAAGATGTAACCCAAACCTTGTAAAGCATTATTGATGTTATGATGATTAATGGTAACTAGTGAGTGATGATTTTTTTTCATTTTTTTGGTTTGTAAACATGGTAGCGATCTGATGATTTTCTAGGAGTTGATTATTGATTAGGGATTTTTTATTTATAGAGGGTATTTTAGTAATTTCCTATGTTTTTTTAATGTAAAAAAATCAAGTCAATCCCAGTTAACGGCTAAACTTAACAATTGTTAGTTTTTGAGATGATTTACAAAGTTTTGATACATCATGGGGGTTAAATCAAATAAAAAAAAGATTATGGTGGTTATTTTTAAAACTTGCTACTTAGTGGGGGTTATTTCTAATTTTGTCTAATATAAAATTTTGTCTAATTTTGTCTAACAACAACAACAAATAGATAGCTATGAGATGAAATTGAATGGTTTATTACATTATGTCATTATGATCAGTTAATCCATGCATGATCACTTTATAAGCAATTTATCAATTTATAATCAGTTTATTAACACATGCTCATAATATCTGATCAAGTAGTAACCACCTCAACTCTAGAATGGAATGAGTGGTTACATATTTGTCCCTCGTTTTGCTAGATTGATTTTTTATAGGTATATCCCTTGCTTATTTGCTAGTACACCACAAAGCATCCCTCCAAATTACACTCATTCCATGTACTTATAATATGAGTAAAACATGTATAATATACCTATAATTTTTTATAGTTATAGACTAAATAGATTTTACCTTAGATTTTACGGTTATTAAAAATCTAGATTGTAAGTTGTAACTTTACATTGACTTTAGAATTATTCAAAATGATTAATATGACTTTACATCGACTTTACATTAACCATTTGCAATAAATTAAAGATTTTGTTAATTTGGAATGTGGTGTGATAAAAAACTACTCCCTCCGTTCCTTAAAGTTCCTACCATATGCGTTTAATTGACTATTCACAAGTGAAGAGAATCTTGTGAATAACTATCATTTTATAAGAATATATATAGTCATGTGAGGTCTTGTTTGATTCGGGTTGATAAATACATTATTAATATTCAATTGTTATAATTTTTACAAATATACAACTAAAGATATAAACGATACAAAACATGCATTGGGAAGCGTATGAATAGTGACTGGTAACTTCTTTAAGGAACAGAGGGAGTACTACTAAATAGATTAAATAGACTAAATAGCATACTGATATCGGATTCGCACCACAAAGCAATAACCGAATTTAGTATTTACATAGACTAAATAGATTAATTCTAGGTGTATAAAACTGTTACATCTATGTAATTTGGTTGTTGCTTTAATCTATTTAATAGTAGTTTTTTTTTTAATTATTAGATATTTAGATAAATATGGGGAGGGGGGAGATTTTGGAGGAAAGTACTCGGAATGAGTGTAATTTGGAGGGAAGTTTTGTGGTGAGGTGTGGAGGCGGTTACAAATGGTGACATTCTTTTAATATAATAGATTTATTTGCATGCAGATGGATACCCATACTCAACAAACAGAAATACAAGTAGATATGTTGCAACCTGAAATTGACCGTATATCAAATTCATTGCATGATGAGATGGAATCCATAATTTCTAAGGACGAATCCGAATGTTGCATTTACCGAGTCCCTGATAACCTACTAAAAGGAAATGAAGAATTTTATAGACCTCTAGTCATATCAATCGGCCCAAAGTTCTACAATACTGATGAAAATCTAGGCACCATGCAAGAGCTTAAACGGAGTTTCATGAAATGCTTCATAGAGCATCCTGATAATGCTTCTCGAAGCTTTGATCCTTTCATAAAATATATAAAAGAGAAAGAAAGGCAAATTCGGGAGTGTTATGAGGAGGAATTCAGTTTATCAAGTGAGGTGTTTATCAAAATGATATTGCTCGATGTTTCATTCCTCATTTACCTTTTCCTCCTTGTAAGTGATAGGAAGGAAAGTGTTGCACTTAATGCTCGTATTCCTTTCATAGAAAATAAACTAGTGTCACTAGTGCACCGTACGCAAGTAGATTTGTTTCTAGAGGAGAATCAAATTCCTTTTTTCGTTTGCAAGGATATATATGACATAGCATTTGGTCAGGTGAATTACCCGTGTTGTACTTTTCTTGATCTTGCCCTTGAATTCATGGGCGAACTACGTACTGAGTTTCCTGGGAGTCAGGCTATCGAAAGTATTATTGATGGTGAGAAAATAACAGATCCATCATCCATCAAACATCTGGTGGATCTGCGGAGAACATGTTGTTGCTTATCTTTGGAAGGACAACAACAAAATGAGTCGAACGAGGCAAAACTTTTCCATCCGTTTGGGTCTGCTAAGCAACTAAGTGTTGCAGGCGTTAAATTTGCGTCAAGTGAATCAAGTAATCCACTTGACATCACATTTGACAAGAGTAACGGGGTGTTAAAAATTCCGAAATTTACTTTGGCAGATTCCACAGAAGCTGCTTGGCGGAGCATCTTTGTATTTGAACAATTCCATTATATGAGGTATGATAAACTGTACTTTTGTGATTATGTCACCTTCCTTGATACGTTGATAGATTCTAAGGAAGACATTGAACTGCTACAAGAAAAAGGGATAGTTGACAATGTACTTGGGTCCAGTGAAGAAGCTGCACAACTCTTCAACAAAATAACCAAAAACCTTGTATATTCGGCAAACTTCACATTCTCGGATGCTACTAAAGGTTTGAAGGAATACTCATCTACCCAATGGAATAGATGGAAGGCTATATTTTGGAGTCAATACTTCAACCACCCATGGTCAATCATATCATTCATTGCAGCAGTCGTAATAATTATTCTGACTACATTGCAGACAATTATAGGCTTTCTCCAATTATCTCATTAGTACAAATGCACTTGTTCGATCAGCACAGAAAAGAACAAAAGCTAATTTGAAGATTGTTCCCACCCCTGCTAGCTATTTCTGACCTCCAACCAAACCTCCAAGTTCACTTGGTATTTGTCTTATTTTTTGTTAGGTGTTCAAAATGTGTTTGAATACTTTGTATTTATTTCAGTTCTAAGGTTGCGCTCATGCATTATGTGTTTTTAGAGGTCTGTTATGGTCAAAATCTGACTAAGCTAGCAGCACGGTGAAGCGACGAGTGGTTCCTATCTTCAAGGAGGTRCAACCGCAAGAGAGTATCAAGGAGTTATCCATGGAGGCTTATATCCTAGAATATATCAACAACAATGCAAGTCAATAACAAACCGCTATATATATATAGGAATAGGATCATGTGAAAACACAAATCTTAGGTGAAAACTAAAAACTTTTAATCTTGACCGTAGGATTTG
>SNQN01007474.1:5896-33219 GCA_008642245.1 Bassia scoparia | reverse complement strand
GGACGCCCGAAAACATTTTGTTGCCAAACTAATGCCCCAACAGATAGTCCAGTACATAACCAGAATTGTGGGTTCAGGGACATGGTAACGAACTGATCTTGACCATCAAGCCCGAGTAGCAGGCCTCTATCGGTCTCATTGTAGTTACATAAATCAAACGATGAATTAAAGACGCCTAATTAAGAATTGATCTTGAAAGCGCACTAACATAATATTACTAAAAATAGTAGGTTTACTATTAGTAGAGACAAAATAGTGAGCTACTAATCCTACAGTGACCTCTTTGAGATTTGTAATGTTAGACAAGCGTGCCTGAGAAAAACCGGTCGTCCATGATTAAATCTGACTTTAGTCATATCAATTGAATCTCCGGTCTTGTTAAGCAATAATATACAGTGGACAAAATGTGTAAAAATGAGACATTGAAGACAAGGTTAGTAATGCTTAATATACATGTGTTATCTTTCTTCACTTGTCTCTGCAAATACAACAAATCGTTAAAGTAAAACTAAGGGAAACGCCTTTGACGAATGCTAATCAAAATAAAATGTTAGTATTGACATAACGATTGCATAATTAATAAATTGTGACAAGATGATGAAATATAATAAGTTTACTAAACGAATTTGAGAAGTAAGAGTAATTCAAGAGTTATACGACGCGTGAAGTCGATTAAAGTTCGTATACCGATGCTTGAAAGGGGTGAACTCGAATGTTATGTGTATGGGTGACAACTATGTGAAAGTTTTAAGTCAGTGAAGTGTTGGGTCGTTTAAAAGTTTTCAGAACTCGAGAGGCAAGGACGCATTTTAGGCGCGAAGAGGAAAAGTGAGCGATATACACAGGGGGAGCGTAATATATGCTCGTCACTGCGTAATATACAGCTCGTCCCATGCTATTACGACTTCTCCCTGGCGTATATACGCTCTCGTTTTTTTCCAAAAATTCTGATTTCGAAGGAAAATAAACTGTTGCAACATTGTCCTCTGAGGATCGTGGATTTTAGACGTCCCCATTGTGCGAAGAAAGATATATTTAGGAGATTCTGGAAACATTCCACGAATTTTTTCTGATTATTTAACGTAATTTATGTGTATTCAATGTGTATTTTGATGATTTGTAAATATTGCAAAATTCATAGAAATACATAGAAAATCAGAAAATAATCTAAAAATATCTTGTGAATTCAAAAAAAACCATCGAAAAAAGATGAATGAAAAGTGAAATTCATGAATCTCTAATCAAGCTGTTAAAAAATACTATATGTTACAAGAAAATTCCGAAAAAAAGAAAAATGATTAAAGAAAAAATTTTTTGGCCTTTGATTGACTATTGCCTATGATTTGAGAATGTGATTCGCAACTATTTTGAAATTTCTACGAGTTCAAAGCACTGCGTTCTATTTTCGGAATCTGATTGATCCACAAAACGTAAGGTATGTTTCGAATAATCGAATAATCATTTGGGAGACACATTGAGGTGTTACAGAAGCCCCACTTTGACTGAGTCCTGGAGAGAGTAAGTCCTCGTAAGACGAAGTCAAAATATTCGATTCGGACGGAGCAGAACTCAAACGTTACATGAACCTGCGGTTGCCTTTCGGCTCCGACCGTACCTGCAAAAAAAACGGTAGTATTACTGTACCATCGTCCTGTCCCGTTTGATGCGCTTGTATGGTTTGGGTCCTCGACGCCGATAATTCTCTGTTCGGCACTGACTGGGGAAATGAACATTGAAAATGAAAAATGATAGCTAAATCAGGATTCAAGGACTACTTGGATGACGACATAGGTCCTGTTTTTATGCTAGGGAACATTTGCATGCAAATGTTGATTGTAACTTGTGCTGTGAGATTGAGAAACCGGGGCGAAAGTCTTTGAATTAGAATTTGAAGAGCTTTGAATCTTGAATTCTTTCGATAAGCCTAACATCCGGAAATTTGGAGAGGTTTGAATTTGAAAGGGTCTTTGTTTGAAGTTAAAGTCTGAATTTGAATTGCCTTTGAATTTGAAAGAGTTTTGAATTAGAAAGGGGTATTTTTTGATTGAATTTGAAGGCCTTTGATTTGAGAGTGAATCTTGAAGATGGGTCTTTGAATTGAATGGGCTTAATTTGAAAGAAGACTTTTGATTTGAATAGGGTCTGTCTAGGTCAATGGTTCAAGAAATGATTTGAGAGATACTTGAATTGGAAAGGGTCTTGTCTAGGTCTGGAATTCAGAACATGATTTTGAGTGAGCCTTGAATTGAAAGGGGCTTGTCTTGGTCTGGTTCAACATATTTGGAAGTGGCCTCTTGATTTGAAAGGGTATTGTCAGTGTGGTGTTCAAGACTGATATTAGTGAGCCTTTGAATATTGAAAGGGGCTTACTAGGTTGGTCTAGACTAAGTTGAGAGGTCATTGAATTTGAAGTGGTCTTTTGATTTGAATGGGGCATTTGTTTGCCAATGCAGAGGCATTTTGAATTTGACATTCGAAAGGGTTTTGAGCTTGGAAGGGTCTGTCTTCAAGTCTCGTTTTAGACACAAAAAAGTGAAATATAGAGTCTAACTCTAGGTACAAGTGTTATCGAAGAGTGTTAATTGAGGGGCAATTAGAAAGTGGCTGCTTTGAAAGATAGATCAGAAAAAGGTGATTTGAACGAGTTAATAGCTTGAACAGGAGCGATTTGAACTCGAGTTGAACTTAGACTTGAACTTGACATCGAACTTGATTACATGGCGAGAGACACAGTAGACTTTGATCGAAAGACAGAACAGGGTCATAAGCGGAGATTATTCAATGAATTTCCACATTAACGACTAGCAATAACCTTGGAACATGCCAGGCAGAAGCGTTACGGAGAACAAAAGAAAGCCCCAATTTGAATAGGGGTAGTGACTAGGACAAGATAGGGCCGCAGCCCTAACAGGTATAGCAGGAGCGCGCGGCTTGGTACTGCATCGAGGGTGCATTGTGCGTGGGCTGAGCCACGGAAAAAAACTCCCGCACGTGAAAGTGGTGAGAGGTAGTGTGTCCCCGAATAGAGGGAAGTCAGCACCCAGTGAACCTAGAAGGTTATATCACGACAGCCGCGAAACAATTGAGTGACCAAATACATGCCCCACGTCCAATCCAAATAACAGTCCGTGGTTCGGGACCATAGGTAACGAATCATGACATGCTAACACCACACACGTGATTAACCTGTATAGGCACGGTGGCGATCCCCTCAATTCGACAACACACCCCAACGCATTGACATGCAGATTCCATGGCTCGATTCCATGACACTGAAGCTGAGGTCAACCCCCTTGAAGGGGGGTGAAGCCTTACAAGTTGCCCGAGTCGTGCCTAGGTGACTGCGTCGTCTTCTTTGAGTATCCCTTTACCATTGGTTTTAAGTTTCCCTTCTCCCCTTTGGTCCGTGATTTCTTGGGTCTCGTCGGTGTTGTTCCCGGCCAAATGTTGCCATCTTTCTGACGTATATGCTAGGTCATCGAGGAAAAGACTGGTTCGTGGGAGGAGGAGTTTACAACTGTTGACCTTCTCTCGTGTTACGATATCAAGAGGCTTCCTAGGRGAAGGATGACTCTCAGATCTAAGYCGGGCTTAAAACTAGACAATGATGAGGGAGTGAGCGATAGGGGATGGAAAACACGTTTTTTCTTKGTAAAGAAGGATTCTTTGGGGGAAGTGGAAGATTGGCTGATTTGTGGGTGGAACTGGAAAGGTGTGGGTGGTTTGTTTCACTTTGGTTATCTTGTTTCATTGATGTCTTCTTACTTTTGTTGTTTTGCAGGTCTAGACGTGGAGGTTGAGGAGTCGGATTCAGGTGCAGTACAAAGGTTTAGGGACTTGCCAGCTGCTGAGAAGAAGTTTCAGATTGCTCCGGAGTTATTATCAGCTATGACTTCAAGTAGGTATTTAGGATAGGTGTTTTTAGAATCTTACTAGCTGTTAGGTTTTTGACTGTGCTTGGTTGGTCTTTTCAGGGAGGAGAGTTCAATTGACGGATGCCCAGATGGAAGAAAGGGCAGCTGAGTGGAGGAATGAGCTGGGTACTGCGAGTTCTGCTAAAACCGACAACGTGACTGTGGTGGATATTTCTAAGGTTGGCAGGCCACCTGTTGTTCCTATGATGGTGGATGCCGGAGGGGTGAACATATCTTTGCCTAGCAGCTTCCTGACTTCAGATGGAGTGGAAAGCGGGATTTGGCCTGAAGTTGGCCAGCTGCTGCTACCTGTTRCTACTTCCCGGTAGAAGAAGAAAGAAATTGAGGCTTTGCTCAACMAGGGGATTGGGCACCTGCTCCAGGTACGAGATGAACCGTTTTTTGTGTGACTGAGTTGTAGTCGATGGGTTCTCAGATTTGTCTTTGATTGTTTTTCAWGCTTTGCAAGTGTCCTTGGTTGCCAGGTCCGCGGTTCAGAACGTTGCGAAGCTGGAAGGTGAAGTGAAGGCTCTGAAAAAGAAGTTGAAGGCTGCTGGTCTTGACAAAGAGAAAGCTCTTGCTGCTCAGAAGAAATCTTTCGACGTTGATAGCTCTTGAAGGTGAAGGAGTCGAAGGCAAGACTCACTATTTAGAGAATTGAACAAGGAGATTGATCGTCCTAAACAGAAGTGTTGGATGTGGAGTCGATTGCTGTGTTCAGGGAAGGGCTAAGATGGCCTTCGAGTTACCATGAAGGGGCTACCACCAGGAGGACTGCAAGGTTGGTTGTTACGGTATATAGCGAAGTGTAGGTCGATCAAGGACTTGTGTCTGACAAAATGAAGAAAGAAGCAGAGCAACGTGGAGAGGCAACAAGGCACATGCGCGCTTCGGAGTGCGAGAAGGACGATGGAGCTGAAGGCACAATCAGGAAGGGAATCTGAATGATGCCAGCAAGGATACTTCTGTCAGTCAAAGGCCAGAGGGGTCTGTTGAGATTGTCGAGGAACTCCTTAGCTTAGCTTAGTGCTTTCGATGGAGTTTAAAACATTTTGTTCTAGTTTATGTTGGTCTAGAAGCCAACGTGTCTTTTGTATAAACGGATCTCATGAACGTTGTTTTACCAGTGGTCGAGGGCCAAGTGTGTCTGACTTTGGTTTATGACACCTTTTGCTAAGTAAATAAAATGTTGTGGTCTTTAGTATTTTTGATGCATGTCAGTGTTTCCTTTGTTATTTTTTGCCTAGTTACTTAGTAGTGATTGTATATGATATGAATTTCATATGACTATAACTGACGTACCTGTATGATAGTGGATTATGGCATATATGAACTATGTGAACCTGACTGACTGTGTTCGAATCTGGCGATTGAAGCTGTGAACCTGGTTTCTGAACCCTTCGACCTGGGCGATTGAAGCTGTGCACCTGGTGCGAGGCCTGTTGACCTGTTGAACCTGGCATCACAATCCTTTGAACATGGCGTTAGAGCCCTGTGAATCTGGCGTTAGAGCCCATTGAACCTGGCGTTAAAGCCTTTGAATCCTGGCGTAAAGCCCCTTGAATCTGGTGTTAGAGCCCTGTTGAACCTGGCGTTAAGCCTTTGAACCTGGCGTTAGACCCTTTGAACCTGGCATTAGAGCCCCTAGCAGGTTACATGGTTAGCTCAGTACCTTGTATATGAATTTCAAATTACTAACGTTGTAAATACTTACGTGTGAATTAGAAGTAGTACTGCTTCAAATTGGTTGTGTTCCAGCTTCGTTGAACTGGGACGCCTTCGGGAGTGATTAAGCGGTATGCTTCGTTGCCTATGACTTTCTCAATCTGGTATGGTCCTTCCCACTGGGTGCCTAGCTTGCCTACGTTGAGTTCTTGGGTATTGGCGAAGACTTTCCTTAGAACCCAGTCGCCGGGTCTGAACACTTTTGCCTTCACGTTCTTGTTCAAGCTTCTTGCTACTGTGCCCTGGTATGCTGSCATGCGTATGAGAGCGTTGTCTCTAAGCTCTTCGATTATGTCCATATCCCTAGCTAGTTCTAGGTCGTTGTCGTTAGGTGTAGCTASGCCGTATCTGGCGGAAGGTGTACGCACTTCAGCTGGGATTACGGCTTCGCACCCGTAAACGAGGGAGAAGGGAGTGTGTCCCGTAGATGTCCTAGGCGTGGTCCTATTGGCCCAAAGTATTCTGGGTAGCTCCTCCGTCCATTTGCCTTTGGCCGCTTCCAATCTTCGTTTGATACCGTTGATGATGAGTTTGTTGCTGGATTTTGTCAATCCGTTTGCTTGCGGATACCTGGGAGTGGACATTATGAGTGTGATGTTCCATTCTCGGCAGAAGCTGCGGGTTTTGTCGCTTATGAATTGCGAGCCGTTGTCGCAGATGATCTCTGAAGGGACTCGAAACCTGTATTTGATGTTGGTCCGGATGAAGTGAATGACTTCTTTGTCTCGGATCTGGCTGAATGCTTCGACTTCGATCTATTTAGAAAAGTAATCCGTCATGGTGAGCATGTACATGCGTTGCCTTGGGGCTTGAGGTAGCTTGCCCACTATATCCATTCCCCACCTCATGAAAGGCCATGGGGTTAGGAGAGGATGCAGTTGTTCCGCTGGCTTGTGTGTCAYATGTTCGTGCTTTTGACGCTTGAGGCATCTCTTCGCGTAATCATGTGCGTCTTTTCGGATGGAGGGCCAGTAGTAACCATAGGTGAGTATTTTGTTGGCTAGTGATCTTCCTGCAGCATGGGCTCCGCATTCACCATCATGGAATTCTTGGAGGATCTTTGGCCATTCGTCTTCGGTTAGGCACCTTTGCATCAGCCACTTGGTTGATTTCTTGAAGAGGACTCCATGAATGACTGAGTAACGGGATGCTTTGAATTTCAGCTTCCGTGCTGCTAGCTTGTCCCCTGGCAAGGTGTCATCCATCAAGTATTCCAGGATGGGTTTTATCCAGTTGCTAGCTTCGGCTTGCGATGTGCTTAGAACGTGGTCCTTCTTAGAGATCGATGGGTTGAGTAGGTGAGCTACTGGGACGGATGTGAATCTGGATTTTKTGAGGGCGGATCCCAAGTTGGCCAATGCGTCAGCTTGCGAATTTTGATCTCTAGGAATCTGGGTGATTTTGAATGATAGGAACTCGGACGCTTTGGCCTTCGCAACTTCCAAGTAGGCTGCCATCTTGGAATCTTTGGCCGCGAAGTCTCCGTTCACCTGGCTGGCTACGATCAGGCTGTCGCAGTATGCGTTCAGGTTGGTTGCTCCGAGGTCTTTGGCTAACATCATACCTGCAATCAAAGCTTCGTACTCCGCTTCATTGTTAGTGGCTTTAAAATTACAAGTAATAGCCTGGACTATCTTGTCCCCCTGTGGCGACTTCAGGACTATACCAAGGCCGACTCCCCTAAAGTTGGATGATCCGTCTACGTATAGGTCCCAAGTGCCCTTACCTGTGACTTGGTTTATCTGTTCAGCTTTAGCTTCAGCTTTCTGCTCTAGGTCGGGGCTGAAGTTTGCCACAAAGTTTGCGAGGGCTTGTGAATTTATCATCGTTCGTGGATGATACCTGATGTAGAAGCTGCTTAGTGATATTGCCCATTTGGCCATTTGACCAGACAATTYGGGTTTTTTGAGCACARCCTTCATGGGATAGTTAGTCATTACAACTACAAGATGGGATTCGAAATAATGCCTCAACTTCTTAGATGCAGTCATGAGGGCTAAGACTAGTTTTTTTAATGAGGAGTACTGCGTTTCTGTATCTAGGAGTGATTTGCTGACGTAGTATATGGGAAGCTGTTGGATTTCAGCTTCCTAGGTTAACACAGCGCTTACCGCTTGACTGCTTACAGCTAGGTATAGCTGCAGCAACTCACCTRGTTCCGGCTTCGTCAATAAGGGGGGCATCATTAAATACCGTTCCGGCTCTTGAAGGGCCACTTCGTGGTCATCAGTCCATTGAAAACCTTTATTTTTTTCGTAGAACATTGTAAAACAGATGACACTTGTCTGATGACCTCGAGATGAAATGGTTTAATGCGGCGACCCTATCGGTTAACTTTTGTACCTCTTTCAGGTTGGTTGGCGATCTGCTGTTGATCACGGCTTTGACGTGATCTGGGCATGCTTCGATTCCACGATGTGTGACAATGTAGCCTTGGAATTTACCTGCATGGACTCCGAAAGAACATTTAGTAGGATGTAATTTCATTCTATGTTTTCGAAGTACCTGGAATGTTTGTTGCAGGTGTGCAATGTGATCGGTGGACAGCTTCGACTTCACCAGCATGTCATCGATATACACTTCCATGGTGTCACATAGCTGATCCTTGAACATCTTGTTTACTAACCTCTGGTACGTAGCACCTGCGTTCTTTAACTCGAAGGGCATCACTTTGTAGCAATATACGCCTTTGTCTGTTACGAATGTAGTTTTTTCTTGATCTTCGGGATGCATGAGGATCTGATTATACCCTGAATATGCATCTAGGAATGTCAACATTTTGTGCCCAGCTGTAGCATCTACCATACCATCAATGTAGGGTAATGGAAAGGGGTCCTTGGGGCACGCCTTGTTCAGGTCGGTGAAATTGATGCATAGTCTCCACTTCTCGTTTTTTTTTGCTGACGACGACGACGTTAGCTAGCCATTCAGGATATTTCACTTCGCGGATCTTACCGGTTTCTAACAGCTTCTATACTTCTTCATTAATTATCTGATTCCTTTTGGGTGTGAATATTCTTCGTTTCTGCTTCACCGGCTTCATGGAGGTGTCTACGTTTAGCTTGTGTGATCATTTCTGGGTCGATGCCGATCATGTCTTCGTGCGACCAGGCGAAACAATCTTCGTTCCTTTGTTGAGCACCACTATGATATCGTTCCTTTGTTCAAGTGACAGGTTGGCTCCAACTTGTACCACTCGATCTGGCCTTGTTGGGTTGAGCACCACTTCATCTAATTGGCATTCTTCCGGCTTAAGTGGTGCTGAGCCCAGCTGTGATTGCTAGATGGATTCCTCCTTCGGCTTCATATTCTGGCTGTAGCATTCTCTCGCAGTTTTTCTTTCTCCTTCGATCATGAGGACTCCCCAGGGGGATGGGAATTTCAGGACTTGATGGTAGGTAGATGGGATCGCTTACATTTTATGTAGCCACGGGGTACCAAGGATGATGTTGTATGCCGAGGGACAGTCTACAAYGTTGAACATGGAGGTGATGTTCACACCTTTGGCCCATGTGGCAAGTGTGAATTCTCCTAGGGTGTATTGAGTGTCTCCACTGAACCCGACGAGGGCTCTCGGATTCCCGATGATATCTGTCTCCTTCAGCCCCATTTCCAGGAACGCCTTTTTGAAAATGATGTTGGTCGAACTGCCATTATCCACTAACACCCTCTTCATATAGAAATTGCTTACATACAGTGAGATAACAAGGCTGTCATGGTGCTCAGCTCCTTCCAAGTCACCTCCATCGAAGGTGATGTTCATGCCACGCAGCTTCTTCTCTTGCTCGGACATCGAACTTCCAGGTTCGATATGGTTCACAGTGGCGCTTTTGGCGAACCTCTTAGCAGCTGAATAGGTGAGACCACATATCTCGGATCCACCACATATTACATTGATCACTTTTGCATTGGCGGGAGGTGGTGGAGGTCCACCTGATCTATCCTGCTAAGGATTCTCAATTCCCTTACCTTTCTGGTCAAGGAGATGATCTAGGAGGCCTTTCTTTTGTTGCCAAGCAACTTCTTTTCTCAAAGCCTTGCAATCCTCRGTTTCGTAGCCATGATCATTATGATATCTGCACCACTTGGACTTGTCTTTTGACTCGATTGGGTGTTTCGATTTCTTGGGCCATCTGACTCCCTGACCGATCGCTTTCAGAGCATCCACGACTCCAGCTTCATCTACACAGAAACAATAGCTGGACAAAGGCGGATACTCCTGACGCTCTCTCGGGGAACCTGTATCCTGCACATCAGAGGAAACATTTTGTACCTGTTGTCGGCTAGAGGAAGCCTGGTCCTGCTTCTKGTAAGGTTGATGTCTCTATCTTTCTCGGAAAGAGTCCGTCCTTCGTTCAACTCGGGGACCATTTCTGGCTATTCATCTTCTTTGACTCGGACCTCCGCTAGTGTCCTCGGCTGCACTTTATCAAAAGTTTGACATGGATAACGGGTTAGTTCATAATATAAACGAGAGTTATAGGTCACTCCCCTTCGGAAGGCTTCAATAGCGGTTGGCAGATCCAGGTTCGGGAAGTGGATCATCTCCTTGGTAAATCAGTCTAGGAAATCCCTGGTGGATTCTCCGGTCTTCTGAGTGAGTCAGTACAGATCGCTCGACTACTTCTTTAGGGTCTTGCTACTGGCAAACTGCTGATAGAACTTGTTCACAAGGCTAGAGAAGTTCGCGATGGAACTAGGCTTCAGGTTAATTAACCACTGTAACGCAGGTCCGCATAGAGTGGCTCCGAATGACCGACACATTGTGGCTTCAACCTGTTGGGGGGGGGGGGGAATTGACATTTGCCATATTCTCTGTTTATACTGGGCCACATGGTCCACTGGATTGCTGGTTCCATCGTACAACTTCGGCATGGCGGGGATGTTCAGCTTCCTAGGGATCCTGGTTCGTGCTATCTTATCCGAAAAAGGGGATCTCGCATATCCGTCTTTAGCTTCCATAACCACCGGGGTGGGAGCTCCAGSTAGCTTGGTCAACAATTTCATAATCTTCCTGTTTGGGCCTCCMAGACCGCCATCTTCTGGTTGTCGGGATCCGGGTTCGTTTCAGAGTCTTTGTTCTTTTCCTGGTTCCGCGGCTCTTCCCATACTTCCATGTCGGAATCAGAACTGTTGGTTTTTTCCTCTTCCAGATCTCCCATGAGGGGTATATTCTCTAGGTTCCGTCTTTTAGGGGTGCGGCTGCTCTTAGCAGACTCCAACTCCTTGCGTACGGATTCTAGGGATTCTTTGGCCGTCTTAGCGTCGGCGGACAGTTGACGAGCCTCTTCAGTAATTTTCTGATTTTCCTCTTGGGCTTGGTTTAGGGCTTCTTGCGTCTTGCGCAACATTTCTCTGACTTCTTCGAGCATTTGCTCTTGGGACTGATTGGATTGTGAAGGACCTAACTGACTACCGCTACCTACCATTTTTTTGTTCTTTTTTGAATAAACGAGCATACAATAAAAAAACAAAAACCTAGTTACAGCCCCACGGTGGGCGCCAAATTGTTTATGCAAAAATCAGATAACAACCTAATCTAAGCTGATAAGACTGTAACCAGGTTCGATCTACCTTGCGATAAATAACAAACGACTAATAACTAAACAAAAGACAAAGAAGAGAAACAACACCAGACATGGTGACCAGATAAAACCCCATGAATAAGGGTAAAAACCCGCGGGTGGCTGTAAGTCCACCAATCCACTATGAATTTGATCAAATACAGGTTGCGAATGCCAAGTCCTTGAGTTCGTTCGCTAGTGAACTCTTATCTCTCTCTCTCTCTCTCGTAAATAAAAGACAATACGAATTTCAGTGATGGGAATGTTCTGCCCTTTCACAGTAGTACAATATTGGTTTATTTTCTAGGCCTAACTGCTTCTAGAACCTTCACGTCCTGGTTTGTAGGGATCATTAATAGCTTCCTGGAATAACTGCTTGGACCGATTCTCTTGGAGGCAGTTGCTTACTAGAGCATATTCCCACGTTCCTAGTTTATCGGATGGGAGTTACGCCTTTTGACTGCTTGAACTTGAGGACTTCTTCCTTTGGGCTTTGCTCTGGCGTTTTGGGCCACGTCACCTTATTTGGCCTGGCTTCTCGTCCGYTGGAATGAACCTGCAGTTACGGTAACCCGTGAACCTGTGAACCTACGAACCAGTGAACAAGTCAATGACACGTTAGCTACGGATATAGAGACTYTGGSTATAACAAACCATATGATTTAAACTCTTTGTCTAGAAGTTAAATAAAAAGAAAAATACATCAAAAGTTTGAAATCATAATAATAACTCACCGTCATTAGTAATTTGGAATTATATATCCTACGAAATTGCATAAATTTTATTTTCTCATTGTTTTTAAAATGACCGCACACATTGCGTGCTTGTAGTGCTAGTACTACTATAGCAATCCCCACTCTTCTATTTTTCCCTCCCAAATTTCTCTTCCAAGCACCCTTCAATTAATGATTGTATAAAAAAATATAAAAAATAATTAATGATTATAAATTAATAAATGTGCTTTGAAAATAAAGTAAAGTATAAACATTTATTAATTGATGCATAATTAATTAAAASAAATTGATCAAAATCAAAATCCATAAGTATTAAAAAAAATCACAATCAAAACCTACTTTTTAGATATTTACATTTTAAATATATCAAAGTTTTGATTTAAATTAAAGTAATTAATAATTCATTTACAAACCGAGCATTTGCTCGGAGCTTATTTAATAAGTGTACAAATTTATGTTGTGGTCCCCTTTGAAGACACCTAAAAATGTCTCCATAAATACATGCTCTCCATGAGGAAAACTACGACATCTCGAAATAGATTTGATTCTGTAGGTTGCAAAAAAATCCATAAAACCACATCCATTTGCACAAGTTGAATTAAAGTTGAGTTTGAAATCATACGCCAAAAGCATAATAATAGGCAGAAAGTATTTAATTTATTTTTATTTATTTTAATTATTTTCTATTTTTAGGATTTTTTCTTAATTTTTATTGTTTTTCTGATTTCCTTTTTTCATATTGTTACACTCATTTTTCTGAGTTTGCCAATATTTTTAGATTATTTTTCAWTGATTTTCTATCATATTTACAAGTTTTATAAACTGATTTTCGAAAATAAATGAATTCAGAAACTCTTAGATAAATCCAGATAATTCGGGAATGATCCGGAATATTCTAGAAGATTAATCTTGTTCGCAAAGTACGTTTATCCAAAAGTGGATAAAGGTTAATTGGATAGTAGATTAGATGCAAAACCACGGTTATTAATTCCCGAACGAAAGATATATAAAATAAAAAAATTAAGCACAGATCGTTGACATGGCAATCCACGTCAGCAAGAACATACGGTCCTAATGACCGTACATATGGTCCATAAAACCATATATACGGTCCCTGGACCGTATATACGGTTGCTATGCCGTATGTTTGATTTCTTATTTTATCTATCTTTTTTCTCAAAACGCCTATAAATACATGCTCTCCGTGCTTAATAATCGAACATCAACGAAAATYATTATATGAAGTGCAATTCAAAGCTCTCAAAAATCTCTCTCACACTCAAATCGATCGAAAAAATAAAAATCACTCATCACATCCAAAGTTCTCAAGTCCGTCGCAACTTTCGGAGTCGTTTCTTTGTGAATCTAGGTACAAATTTTGAGGTTATTCAATCAAACTCTCTTTCTTCTCTTATTATATACTTCGTATTAATTTTGATTAATATAATACTTTTGCTTTTGAATTTCAATCATGTAAATTCATTAGTTTTTAATCGTTTTTCATTTTATCACAATTGTTTCTTTTAATCATAATTGTCAATGCTAACAATCTGTTTTGTTGTGATTAGCGATTCAATTGGAAGGAAAGTTTTGATACACTAACCTTTGTTTTCTTTTGTGATTGATAGCAAAAGCAAGGTAAGTTTGATTCATATATTTGAGTTTTCTATTATTGCATACTAATCTCGTCTGTATTTCGTTGGACATGACCGAAAATAGTTGAATCACATTAAATTCAGATTAATCATGGACAAATTGATCTTTAACACCTTATTAATTTGATTAATATGAAGTGGTCATAAAAATTAGGTTAGGTAGTGATWTGTGCATAATAGAAACTCACTTTTTTTAATAGATTTCTAAGGCTAGAGCGCTTCCTAAGGATAAAATTGCTAAGTTGTTGTGTATTCACTGGATTTGATCAAACATAATTACAATGAGACCGAGTAGAGGCCGTTACATGCGGGCGGATTGGGTCAAAGATCCTTTTTGTACCATGTCACCGAACCCACGAACTGGTTATTGGATCAAACAGTAGAGCCATTGATTTGTCATCAATGTTTCGGGCATCCGTGATAAACCTTTATAGGCCAGGTACGATGTCGATTCCCCACTCGAAAACACTACCCCAACGTACTCACGTGCGGGATCCATGACTCAAGCCCACGAAAGAAATCGATCGACGTAGGACGTAGGCCTAACAAGGGCACAAGCCAACACCCTTTAAAAAAAAGGTGGGAAAGAAAGAGTAGAGAAAGAGACAAAAAGGTTGTGGTCTCTTCCAACATAAGTGTGTAGATTAACTTTAGATTAAAAAGTTAAAAAGGGGTAGTATAGTAATTTTCCCATTAAAAAATTATTAATGAAGGAAAGTTGTACAATTGTTGAAMGATTTTGTTACATCCAACAAAAAAATTGTTGAAAGTTTTTTTTGTTACGGAGGGATTAATAATCTAATAACTGATACTAAAGCAAACTTCACCTCCTTAATTTTTCATCCCAAATTTTCATCTCAAACACAATTTATTAATTATTGCATAAAAAAATGTAAAATAGCATTTAATGAAGGTTAATAAATGTATTTTTGCGTAAAATATTATATCTTTGTTGATTCATAAATAGTTATTTAAAAAATCGTTGAAAATAAAGCCTTTTTTTTGTAAATAAAAACCATTTTAAAAAATAAATTTTTATTTAGTTTATAGCAATTTGCATTTGATCATTTAAAAACCGAGCATATGCTTGGGAATTATTTAGTAACTAAGGTAGGAAACTAGCAACTAAGACATTTAAGCAATTGCGATTTCATGAAAAATACTCGTCTCTTGTTTTAAAAGGTTGACCAAAGCCATAAAAATGTTAAATAGTGGGTGTTTTTTTCAATTAGGTGTCGTTTGACAACGTATTATCAATGAAACTCTATTTTTGYCGATAATTAAAGGAAAAATTGCCAACAAATACCTACTTATTTTTTWAAAAAGAAAACAACTACCCACATTTTTACACAACTTTGTGAACCACTACCTTTTAATGGATTTAAATTACATTAACACCGTTATCTTTCCACCCATCCAAACACCACAAACCACCCAACCTTAGTTGTTGCCACTTCTCCAGCCACACAACCACCACAAACCACCCAACCTCGGGTGCTTTCACTTTTGCAGCCACACAACAACCAACCAAACCACCACAAAAACCTCGAAAATGACCCCTCAACAGCCACTAAACAACAACCACTCCACAAAAACCACCATTGAACAACCACCACCATTTGCGTAAATTATATGGCATTATTCTAAGCTATACACCCATTTTTTGGAAATGATTCATTCATAAAGGTTGTAGATCTCAAAAAAATACATGAAGTAAGATCAAGAATTTCTTAATTTGGAATTGCATTCAAGTAGTTATGCCCTTTCCAAGCATAATATAAAAACCCCAAATCGAAAATGAAAACCCTAAATTGAATTGGTCGTGGTTTCCAATTGAGTGTTTTTTTAAATTGGGGATAGGTTTCAGTTTTGTGGTGGTTTCGAATGGCGCGAATGTCAGGCTTGGTGGTGGTGATTTTCGAAATTGGGGATAGTGGTGGTAGTGATTTTCGAAAAATTAATTAGTGGTGGTGATTTTCGAAATTTGGGATAGCATGCTTGGAAGTATGACGCGGTGGAATGGCGCAATGGGGAGATGTCAATGGTAAGAACACGACTAAGGGAGAGAGAAGCGAGCCAATGGAGCAGCGAGTGAGAGTTCGCGGTGGCTGCCATGGATGATGGAATGGCGTCGGAGATTGTGGTGTTTGAAGTGGTGGTTGGATTATTAGGAGTTAACTGTGTTAGTGAATTTTTCGTTAAGGGCTAGAGATTTGCAAAGAAAACGTAAAAAGTCACAACAAGAAAACAGCTCTCGGCCGASATAAATTACCGACCGCAATAAAGCTAGTCGGAAATTACCGACCGCTATCGACTGTCACTGGCCACTTAATACATTACGGACCGCATAGACGGTCGYTGATAGTCGAAAAAAATACCGACCCCATACGATGAGTGATAGTCAGTAAATATCGACAGTTTACGACTTTCGGTCGGTAAATTACTACATTACCGATCGCTAGTCGATCGGTAAACTTGTAAATTAAAAAAATGGTAAGATTGAATGGGCACACCCCACCTACTCGCACACACCGTCACCACCTTAAAAAATGTCTCTCATTTTATACCTTGATTATCTCACCAACATACTCTCTCCTCCCTTCATTCTCTCATTCTACTCTATCTCCTCCTCATTCACAATTCTCATTCACTCCTCTTCACTCATCCTCTTCTCCACTTTCTCTTCTCCTCACTAACGATCGTGATGGACAGACGAAAACCCGACGACACCCCTTCCTCAGCAACCAACGACAACCCAAGACACCCCACCTTCACCGGGGCGTAGGAGGTATGTTTTTCYTGAAAATTTTCTTGTTTTTTGATTTAATTTTTTTGATTTATCTTTTCTAGGATTTAATTTCTACAGGGATTTAAAATTTTGGATCCAGGGCTTTTTGGTTTTTTCATTATAATTTTCCGTTTTTTCGTTTTAATTTTCGTTCATTTTGATTTATTCAATTCGTTTATTCGTTTATTTTAAATTTTTTATTTTCTTGATAATTATGTAATTTAGTTAAATTTGATTTTTCCAGGGAGAAAGACTGTTGAAATCTCACTGATGCGTATTAGTGCAATTTAGTTTAAGTTTTAATTTTATTTAATGTTTAACTCCAAATGTAAATTTATTTTAAGCTTGAAGTAGATGATATTATAAAATTCTTTTGTTGGAATTATAACTTTTCACATAAATATTTATTCTAGTTTTTTTTTACGGTAATTGTATCAGATTTAATAAAATTAATAATCTAAAAAGTTGGTTCTCATTCTCTTTTACGTTATACACTTCAATTGTTATYATTGTCGGTTTTGATTTGAGATCATAGATGTGGAAGAATATGCTTTAAAAAATTTATTGTTTATGATTATTGACCGCCAAACGATCGGTAAAGAAAAAATTCATCTTAATAATATTTCTTTACCGACCGGCAGACGGTCGGTAAAGAAATATTTTTTATGTAATTTTCTTTTTACAGACTGCCTTCAACAGTTGGTAAACTTAATTCTCAAAAAYATTCTCCAAATAGTAAAGTCATTTATACCGACTGTGTCTTGGTCGTTAATCGGTCGACAATTTTTTACCAACCACCAAACGGTCGGTAAAATTTAATCACCGACCACCTTTGCGGCGACTTACATTTTCCGATCGTAAGCTGTTGGTAAACTGTTACCGACCGCAATTGACAGTCGGCCAAGAGCTATTTTCTTGTTGTGAAGTAGGTAGTTGTGGTGGTGATTTTTCGAAATTTGGGATAGCATGGTTGGAAGTTTGACTTTGCGGGCTAGACTAAATGGCGCGAAGGGGAGAGGTCACTGGCAACATCATAACTTAGGGAGAAAAGCGAGTGAGGGAGAGAAGCGAGCGAGTGGAGCAGTGAGTGAGAGTGGTCACGGTGGCTGCCATAGATGACGAAATGGCGCCGGTTATTGTTGTGTTTCAAGTGGTGGTTTGGTGGTTAGTGGCCTAGGATTGTTGTGGTTTGATGATTGGGAGTTAACAGTGTTAGTGAATTTTCATTAAGAGGTTGTGGTTCGCAATGAAAAAGTGAAAAGTGCGTATTATTTTTTTAAAAAAAGGTAGTTGTTTTTAAAAGTTGATTAAATCTGGGTAGTTGTTGGAAATTTTTCCATAAATAAATAYTGTTTCTTCTTCCTTGCTTTATTATATATTTTTTGGGTACAACACATAATACATTTGCATCCACTATCACTTAATAGGCAACGCACTAGCTAGCCTAATGCGTCCAATTCAATGTTACAATATAGACAAGAAAAGCATTATATACGTAATCTAATGCATACAAAGTTTACGAAATAAGCAACACATTCGGTAGGCTACACTTAKTATGCTAATACACATTACGTATCCAAATGCCCCAACCAATTTAAGTGCCACATATTATCTTATTAGAACCGATGCAATAAGTTTAACCCCTTGTTATTTAAGAGGATGCAATAGCCTGATCTATCTATCGTATTGCCTATTATATCACAAGTGACATTATAGCTTTATCTCACTTGAGAAAATTAAGAAGAAAGTATGTGAACTAAGATGACTATAGAAGAATAATGACACTGTGATTGAAGAAAAAAGGAAGAAATTGAGTAATTATTACCTAAAATGAGGATAACTAACTAACTACTACCCTATGGTGATGGTGGTAAATATTTCATAGGTAATCATTAGGTAAATCTAATTAATTACAATTAATATGCCCTAAAACAGCCATCCGATCAATAGGGACTACAAAAAAGAAAGCAATGCTTAACCCCAAAACCTACCAGCAAAGAGAGAACAAATGACATTAGACTATTGGAGTATAATGAAAACAAAGCAAATATAAACTATAGTTTAATTTCCAGTCTCAAGACACAATGTAAAGTTATGCTGGATCGATTAAACCATACAAGAGGGTAAGCTAATTTTTGTGGAAAATAAAACTTTGACAAATGTGTACAGGCGTCGGGGCGTCACTGGACCGGATCAGATCTAGGCCCTCTGCCTCATGGGTTTACAGTCTCAATGACACACCTTTTTTTGAAGAATTAAATTCTTGATAATTTTCATAGTTTAAGTATGCTGGTATTGAGGAATATGGATATTCGAAATCTAATATAGGAAGTCACCACCACACTCTTTCGATAAGAGGCACAACCCATCCATTGTATGCCTTGCCAAGTCATATTGAAGGAGAAGACTCCATTGTCTCGTCGTGCATCGAGGTCATGGATTACTATACGAGTTGATTAATACACATAAAGACTAATTAATCATCGTCTCTTTGAATTAGGTCAATATTGAAATTGCCTAAATCATTTATATCCAGATTATCTTATTATGTCTTTAATTAGAAAAAATTAATGTTATTGAATATTATATATATATTATTATATATATATATATAATATATATATATATATATATATAATATATATATATATATATATATATATAATATATATATATATATAATATATAATATATATACATATATATTATATATATATATACATATATATATATATAATAATATATAATAATATATATATACATACATAGATATATGTTAATATATACATTATAATATATATATATGATTATATATATAATATATATATATATATTATGTATATAGTATATATGATATATATATATATATATAATATTATATATATATATGATATATATGTAATATTGTATTATATATATATATATATACATATATATATATAATTAATATACATATATATATATATATAATATATATATAATATATATATACATATATATATATATATATATATATAATATATTATTATATATATATATATATAATATATAATAATTATATATATAGGGTGAGGATTCCCATGAGAACTCCTCTTAGGTGAGAACTATGAGAACTTTATGTTCTACACTTTTACACCACATGTACTACGGATTTAGGGTTCATGTTCTACATTTTTAGCCTTCATGTTCTACAGTTTTAGATTATATGTTCTACAATTTTAGATTATATGTTCTAAAATTTTAGTCTTTATGTTCTACAATTATTGTTTTCATGTTCTAGGAATTTWGTCTTCGTGTTCTAAAGATTTAGTCTTTGTGTTCTACTTTTTTAGTCTACACTTTTTGTGACTTTCTCTCTCCTCCTATTCAACCACCACCAAGCCCACCCACACAAATGACCCACGAACCACCACCACTTTCACACTAAGCCCAACCAAACTCAATCGAACCAACTCACCACAACTGCTGCACCAAGTTGCCACCACCACCACAACCACTACCACCACTGCCCACTAAGCCCAGCCCAACCTCACCAAGCCCAACCACACCCCACACCACCAACCCCCACCCACGCACCAAACAATCACATCAACTGCCGCACCCAAACCAACACCCTCACCAGCACCGAGCCACCACCTACCTCCATTGACCACGCAGCAAGCAACCACCGCACACAACGCGCCACCGAGACCCCCCCTCCCTCACCGCACAGCTCCACAAACCCCTAAAACTAATTACACAAACCCCCATTCCAACACAAACTGAACCCACCGCGCACAAAAACACCGTCGCACCCAAACTAACCACCACGCAAACCCTAAAAAACATTGCTAACACTTCGATTTAGGGTGTTAGGGTTTAAATTCTTTGATTTTCGTGGTGGTACGAAGAACCACCACTTCGATTTCGTGTGAAGGGGAACCGTCGGGGTGTGGTGCGGTGTGGCTGGCGTCGGAGTGGTGTGGTTTGACGGTGGCACGACGGTGTAGCGGTGGAGATAGCGCGGTGGTGTAGTAGTGTAAAGAGGAGTTTAGGAGGAGAGAGAATTGGTGCGTGGCTGGTGCGGGCCCGTGGTGGTAGTTCGAGGTACGGCGGTGGTGTGACTGTGTGAGCTGGCGCGATGGTGCTAGCTGTTGGTGGTGGAGTGGTGGTGCTAGCTACTATTGCTGGTGGTGGAGAGAGAGTGGTATGGAGGAGAGAGAAAGTCATGGAGGAGAGAGAAAGGATAAGGCGATTCGGAGATAAGTCTTGATATTCTTATTCTTATATATATATATTATATATATATATATATATATTGTATATATATATATATATATATATATGTTGTGTTGTTGTGTGTGTGTGTGTGTGTGTGTGTGTGTGTGTGTGTGTGTGTGTGTGTGGTGTGTGTGTGTGTGTGTGTGTGTGTGTGTGTTAGTGTGTAGTAAATTAGGTTCATATGAGAACCACTCTTAGGGTGAGAACTATGAGAAACTTTAATCTCAACCATTGAAATAAGATCAAAACAATCTCACCATTTATTTTTAACTACATTTTTTTATTTTATGCCACACTCTACCTCTCTCTCCTGCTTATCCTTTCTCTCTCCTCCATGACTTTCTCTCTCCTCCATACCACTCTCTCTCCACCACAGCAATAGTAGCTAGCACCACCACTCCACCACCACAGCTAGCACCATCGCGCCAGCTCACACAGTCACACCACCGCCGTACTCGAACTACCACCACGGGCCCCGACCAGCCACGCACAATTCTCTCTCCTCTAAACTCCTCTTTACACTACTACACCACCGCGCTATCTCCACCGCTACACCGTCGTGCCACCGTCAAACCACACCACTCGACGCCAGCCACACCGCACACACCCCGACGGTTCCCCTTCACACGAAATCGAAGTGGTGGTTCTTCGTACCACCACGAAAACAAAGAATTTAAACCCTAACACCCTAAATCGAAGTGTTAGCATGTTTTTTAGGGTTTGCGTGGTGGTTAGTTTGGGTGGACGGTGTTTTTGTGGCGCGGTGGGTTCAGTTTGTGTTGGAATGGGGGTTTGTGTAATTAGTTTTAGGGGTTGTGGAGCTGTGCGGTGAGGGAGGGGGGTCTCGGTGGCGCGTTGTGTGCGGTGGTTGCTTGCTGCGTGGTCAATGGAGGTAGGTGGTGGCTCGGTGCTGGTGAGGGTGTTGGTTTGGGTGCGGCAGTTGATGTGATTGTTTGGTGCGTGGGTGGGGGTTGGTGGTGTGGGGTGTGGTTGGGCTTGGTGAGGTTGGGCTGGGCTTAGTGGGCAGTGGTGGTAGTGGTTGTGGTGGTGGTGCAACTTGGTGCAGCAGTTGGTGTGGTTGGTTCGATGGTTAGTTTGGTTGGGCTTAGTGTGAAAGTGGTGGTGGTTCGTGGGTCATTTGTGTGGGTGGGCTTGGTGGTGGTTGAATAGGAGGAGAGAGAAAGTCACAAAAAGTGTAGACTAAAAAAGTAGAACACAAAGACTAAATCTTTAGAACACGAAGACAAATTCCTAGAACATGAAAACAATAATTGTAGAACATAAAGACTAAATTTTAGAACATATATCTAAAATTGTAGAACATATAATCTAAAACTGTAGAATGAAGGCTAAAAATGTAGAACATGAACCCTAAATCCGTAGTAACATGTGGTGTAAAAGTGTAGAACATAAATTCTCATAGTTCTCACCTAAGAGGAGTTCTCATGGGATCCTCACCCTATATATATATTATATATATATATATATATATATATATATATATATATATATATATATATATATATATATATATTTATGTATATTATATATATATATATGTATATATATATATATATATATATATATATATATATATCATATTACATATATACATATATATATATAATATATATATATATATATATACATATATACTATATACATAATTATATATATATATTATATATATAATCATATATATATATTATAATGTATATATTAACATATATCTATGTATTATATATATATATATTATATATGTATTATATATATATATATGTATATATATATATAATATATATATGTATATATATTATATATTATATATATATATATATTATATATATATATATATATATATATATATATATATATATATATATATATATTATATATATATATATAATAATATATATATAATATTCAATTCAACATTAATTTTTTCTAATTAAAGACATAATAAGATAATCATGGATAAAATGATTTAGGCAATTTCAATATTGACCTAATTCAAAGAGACGATGATTAATTAGTCTTTTATGTGTATTAATCAACTCGTATAGTAATCCATGACCTCGATGCACGACGAGACAATGGAGTCTTCTCCTTCAATATGACTTTGGCAAGGCATACAATGGATGGGTTGTGCCTCTTATCGAAAGAGTGTGGTGGTGACTTCCTATATTAGATTTCGAATATCCATATCCTCAATACCAGCATCTTAACTATGAAAATTATCAAGAATTTAATTCTTCAAAAAAAGGTGTGTCATTGAGACTGTAAACCCATGAGGCAGAGGGCCTAGATCTGATCCGGTCCAGTGACGCCCGACGCCTGTACACATTTGTCAAAGTTTTATTTTCCACAAAAATTAGCTTACCCTCTTTGTATGGTTTAATCGATCCAGCATAACTTACATTGTTGTCTTGAGACTGGAAATTAAACTATAGTTTATATTTGCTTTGTTTTCATTATACTATAGTCTAATGTCATTTGTTCTCTCTTTGCTGGTAGGTTTTGGGGTTAAGCATTGCTTTCTTTTTTGTAGTCCCTATTGATCGGATGGCTGTTTTAGGGCATATTAATTGTAATTATATTAGATTTACCTAATGATTACCTATGAAATATTTACCACCATCACCATAGGGTAGTAGTTAGTTAGTTATCCTCTTTTAGGTAATATTACTCAATTTCTTCCTTTTTTCTTCAATCACAGTGTCATTATTCTTCTATAGTCATCTTAGTTCACATACTTTCTTCTTATTTTCTCAAGTGAGATAAAGCTATAATGTCACTTGTGATATAATAGGCATAACGTATGATAGATCAGGCTTTTGCATCCTCTTAAATAACAAGGGGTTAAACTTATTGCATCGGTTCTAATAAGATAATATGTGGCACTTAAATTGGTTGGGGGCATTTGGATACGTAATGTGTATTAGCATATAAGTGTACCTACCGAATGTGTTGCTTATTTCGTAAACTTTGTATGCATTAGATTACGTATAAATATGCTTTTCTTGTCTATATTGTAACATTGAATTGGACGCATTAGGCTAGCTAGTGCGTTCCTATTAAGTGATAGTGGATGCAATGTATTATGTGTTGTACCCAAAAAATATATATAATAGCAAGGAAGAAGAACAAGTATTTATTTATGGAAAAAATTTCCAACAACTACCCAGATTTAATATCAACTTTTAAAAACAACTACCTTTTTTTAAAAAAATAATACGCACTTTTCACTTTTTCATTGCGAACCACAACCTCTTAATGAAAATTCACTAACACTGTTAACTCCAATCATCAAACCACAACAATCCTAGGCCACTAACACCAAACCACCACTTGAAACACAACAATAACCGGCGCCATTTCGTCATCTATGGCAGCCACCGTGACCACTCTCACTCACTGCTCACTCGCTCGCTTCTCCCCTCACTCGCTTTTCTCCTAAGTTATGATGTTGCCAGTGACCTTCTCCCTTCGCGCCATTTAGTCTAGCCCGCAAAGTCAAACTTCCAACCATGCTATCCCAAATTTCGAAAAATCACCCCACAACTACCTACTTCACAACAAGAAAATAGCTCTTGGCCGACTGTCAATTGCGGTCGGTAACAGTTTACAACAGCTTACGATCGGAAAATGTAAGTCGCCGCAAGGTGGTCGGTGATTAAATTTTACCGACCCGTTTGTGGTTGGTAAAAATTGTCGACCGATTAAACGACCAGACACAGTCGGTATAAATGACTTTACTATTTGAGAATTTTTGAGAATTAAGTTTACCAACTGTTGAAGGCAGTCTGTAAAAAAGAAAATTACATAAAAAATATTTCTTTACCGACCGTCTGCCGGTCGGTAAAGAAATATTATTAAGATGAATTTTTTCTTTACCGATCGTTTTTGGCGGTCAATAATCATAAACAATAAATTTTTTAAAGCATATTCTTCCACATCTATGATCTCAATCAAACCGACAATAATAACAATTGAAGTGTATAACGTAAAAGAGAATGAGAACCAACTTTTTAGATTATTAATTTTATTAAATCTGATACAATTACGTAAAAAAAAACTAGAATAAATATTTATGTGAAAAGTTATAATTCCAACAAAGAATTTTATAATATCATCTACTTCAAGCTTAAAATATTTTACATTTGGAGTTAACATTAAATAAAATTAAAACTTAAACTAGACACTAATACGCATCAGTGAGATTTCAACAGTCTTTCTCCTGGAAAATCAAATTTAACTAAATTAATAATTATCAAAAAATAAAAATTTAAAATAAACGAATAACGAATTGATAATCAAAATGAACGAAAATTAAACGAAAAAACGAAAAATTATAATGAAAAAACCAAAAAGCCTGGATCCAATTTTAAATCCCTGTAGAAATTAAATCCTAGAAAAGATAAATCAAAAAAATTATAAAACAAGAAAATTTTCAAGAAAAACATACTCCTACGCCCCGGTGAAGGTGGGGTGTCTTGGGTTGTCGTTGGTTGCTGAGGAAGGGGTGTCGTCGGGTTTTCGTCTGTATCACGATCGTTAGTGAGGAGAAGAGAAAGTGGAGAAGAGATGAGTGAAGAGGAGTGATGAGAATTTGGTAATGAGGAGGAGATAGAGTAGAATGAGAGAATGAAGGGAGGAGAGAGTATGTTGGTGAGATAATCAAGGTATAAATGAGAGACATCATTTTTAAGGTGGTGACGGTGTGTGCGAGTAGGTGGGGTGTGCCCATTCAATCTTACCATTTTTTTAATTTACAAGTTTACCGATCGACTAGCGATCGGTAATGTAGTAATTTACCGACCGAAAGTCGTAACTGTCGATATTTACTGCATATCTCCATCGTATGGGGTCGTATTTTTTCGTGACTATCAGCGACCGTCTATGCGGTCCGTAATGTATTAAGTGGCCAGTGACAGTCGATAGCGTCGGTAATTTCCGACTAGCTTTATTGCGGTCGGTAATATATGTCGGCCGAGAGCTGTTTTCTTGTTGTGACTTTTTACGTTTTCTTTGCAAATCTTAGCCCTTAACGAAAAATTCACTAACACAGTTAACTCCTAATAATCCAACCACCACTTCAAAACACACAATCTCCGACGCCATTCTCATCATCACTGGCAGCCACCGCGAACTCTCACATCGCTGCTTCCATTGGCTCGCTCTCTCTCCCTTAGTCGTGTTCTTACCATTGACATCTCCCCATTGCGCCATTCCACGCGTCATACTTCCAAGCATGCTATCCCAAATTTCGAAAATCACCACCACTAATTAATTTTTCGAAATCACTACACCACTACCACGACACCACGCCTGACATTCGCCATTCGAAACACCACAAAACTGAAACCTATCCCATTTAAAAAAAACTCAATTGGAAACCACGACCAATTCATTTAGGGTTTTCTTTTCGATTTGGGGTTTTTATATTATGCTTGGAAAGGGATAACTACTTGAATGCAATTCCAAATTAAGAAATTCTTGATCTTACTTCATGTATTTTTTTTTGAGATCTACAACTTTTATGAATGAATATTTCCAAATAATGGGTGTATAGCTTAGAATAATGCATATAATTTACGCAAATGGTGGTGGTTGTTCAGGTGGTTTTTGTGGAGTGGTTGTTGTTTAGTGGCTGTTGAGGGGTCATTTTCGAGGTTTTTGTGGTGGTTTGGTTGGTTGTTGTGTGGCTGCAAAAGTGAAAGCACCCGAGGTTGGGGTGTTTGTGGTGGTTTGTGGCTGGAGAAGTAGCAACAACTAAGGTTGGGTGGTTTTAGTGGCTGTTGTGGGGTCATTTTTCGAGGTTTTTGTGGTGGTTTGGTTGGTTGTTTGTATGGCTAAAAAGTGAAAGCACCCGAGGTTGGGTGGTTTGTGGTGGTTGTGTGGCTGGAGAAGTGGCAACAACTAAGGTTGGGTGGTTTGGTGTGTTTGGATGGGTGGAAAGATAACGGTGTTAATGTAATTTAATCCATTAAAAGGTAGTGGTTCACAAAGTTGTGTAAAAAGTGGGTAGTTGTTTTTCTTTTTAAAAAATAAGTAGGTATTTGTTGGCAATTTTTCCTTTAATTATCGACAAAAATAGAGTTTCATTGATAATAACGTTGTCAAACGACACCTAATTGAAAAAACACCCACATTTAACATTTTTATGGCTTTGGTCAAACCTTTTAAACAAGAGACGAGTATTTTTCATGAAATCGCAATTGCTTAAATGTCTTAGTGGCTAGTTTCCTACCTTAGTTACTAAATAATTCCAAGCATATGCTCGGTTTTTAAATGATCAATGCAAATTGCTATAAACTAATAAAATTTATTTTTTAAAATGGTTTTTATTTACAAAAAAAAGGCTTTATTTTCAACGATTTTTTAAATAACTATTTATGAATCAACAAGATATAATATTTACGCAAAAATACATTTTATTAACCTTCATTAAATGCTATTTTACATTTTTTATGCAATAATTAATAAATTGTGTTTGAGATGAAATTTGGGATGAAAATTAAGGAGGTGAAGTTTGCTTTTAGTATCAGTTATTAGATTATTATCCTCCGTAACAAAAAAAACTTTCAACAATTTTTTTGTTGGATGTAACAAAATCTTCAACAATTGTACAACTTTTCGTGAGAAATAGAAAGAAAGACGTAACTACCTGCATGGCGTGTTGA